>CALYCR020000566.1:0-13299 GCA_944470395.2 Schistosoma turkestanicum
GTCAATCTGTAACATCTCATCATTTATTCTTTAAAACTTCCATATTAGTAATAATTCGATGCGAGTATCGATTATTGTACGTTTGATTGTGTGCGTGTGCGTGCATGCTTCCTCGCTTATTACATGTCTAGCCTATTGCTATTGCTTGACTATAAATACTTAGTCATTGCTTCAGCATATGGAGAGAGTTGGCCAACTAGCCTTCTCCAATAATTCGCTTCGTTTTGCTTGTAAGGCTTTCCATCTTCATGTCTGTCTTCATAAGTGAATGCATGAAATCGTACTTTGGCTTCCTAACACCACTATCGCACGAACAAGGTTAGCTTAAGTATGATGATATACGGAAATAAACAGGAAGATTTATTTCATTACACACTCTATCATTCGTCCATAGTGGAGTTTAGCCATGAGCCGCTGAAATTCTATCTTTACTATTAATTGACGATAAAAGTTGACGGTTTTTGTTTTGCGTTTTAAACAAGCCGCTACATGCTGTACAAAGTAGTGTAATTTACTTTTTGTACACGTAGATCACTTAGGACAATATTATTCGCGCGATTGAAAGTCTACTCTTTTATAAAACTGTTTTATTTTTTTAACTTAGTGTTAACCACTGCTTTAAAATTGATTGAAATCACAAGCTGACAATCTAAGTTAGGCAACCATTTAAAAACTTGGCAGCACTGGAAACTTAATTTCTTCTTCTGAGGAATCTCATACTAGGATGAGACGACCATCCAGCGCCTGGCTAACCTACGTGATTTCAATGAAACTCAACAATCTCCACAATATATGTTTTTTTCTATCACCTACTTACTTAATTACTTACTTTCTTACGCCTGTTACCCCCAATGGAGAATAGGCCACCCACCAGTTTTCTCCAACCAACTCTGTCCTGGGCTTCCCTCTCCAGTTCTGTCCAATGTTTGTTCATTCCTATCATATCTTTCTCAATTTCTCGGAAAAGTAATGTGTTTCTTGGCATTCCTCTTTTCCTTTTGCCTTGAGGGTTCCATGTGAGGGCTTGTCTCGTGACGCAGTTAGGTGCTTTTCGTAGTGTGTGTCCTATCCACTTCCACCGCTTCTTCCTGATTTCCTCATCCACTGGAATCTGGTTTGTTCTCTCCCACAGTACGTTGTTGCTGATAGTGTCTGGCCAACGAATGCGAAGTATTTTGCGTAGACAACTGTTAATAAACACTTGTATCTTCTGGATGATGTCTTTCGTAGTTCTCCAAGTTTCCGCTCCATACAGTAGAACTGTTTTGAAATTTGTATTGAAAATCCTGATTTTGGTTTCAATGGTCAATCTATTAAAAATTATCAAATCATACCTTGGTAATAATAATCAGTACAAAGATAAGAAGTGAAGTTTACAAAAGTGCACGTTTTTATTTAGTTTTATACCTTTGATTCCCTAGTTTGTACAACATCGATTATGAAGTCCATGATTATTGATTAAGAAAAGCTGATTATTGTAAACTACTACTGTGATTTAGGAAAAATGCTACTTGGAATGCTTCTGCTAAATGTATCTATCAATGCTCATGACAAGGTATGAAGTCTATATGTTCGACTTGTACATTTTCGTATTACGTTTTTCAATCTGACATCAGTCAATCAGTCATATGAAACGTAGAACTTCGTACGTAAGTACATCAGTTCATGTTGCCATACCACATCAGCACAGAGATATAATTGTCAATTCAAATCCAACAGTAGAAGAGGTAGTAAAGGTATTAGAAGTAATCCGAGAGGCTAAGATTAGAAGATATTATTCAAGAAGTATGATTCAGTGAGATTAGTTTAGAAAGTCAAAACTAGAGGTGTTGAAGATTCCAGAAGATTAGGGTTTGAGAGAACACAAAGAATGAATGCACCGGTGCCATTGCGAACGGTTTTGAGCCATGTCATTCAAGGTCTCTAGCCATCGATTATTATCATCTCGCGGACCCCAACCAGGTAGGCGACAATTACCGACATGGCTAAGTCCACTCGTCAATGACTGCATGGATTTCTGCCATGTTTTGGTTTGGCTGCCCCTAACTTTCTTCCAACCTACTCCTACACTACAAAACAAAGCTCGACGAGGCAGTCGGTGGTTAGGCATACGCAGCACACGTCCCAACCACCTCAACTGATGAAGTTTCATTACTTCATCTATTGATCTGCCATTCTTACCGGGCACCCGATTACTAATAACAGCGTTGCTCATTCGGGTGTCCCAGGATATACGAGCAATGCTTCGAAGATACCTATGATCGAAAACCAGTAACCTACGAACATCTTCTACTCTCACTGGCCATGTTTCACAGCCAGATAGTAAGACGGAGCGAACTACTGCGCAGTACACTCGTCCTTTAGTCAGCAAACGGTTATCTAGCCTACGCCATAAGTGACGCAGGTTGGCAAAAGCCAATCAAGCCTTCTGTATCCGAGCTGAGATTTCGTCAGTCACCAGGCCATCGGCACTGATGAGAATCCCCAGATCAATCTGACATATTCCAAGTTTTAAGGAAAAAGCGTCTTTACATGTCTATTTAATTTCTACGGGCTCGGTAACTAAGTAGTATCATCCACAAATCCACTGAAATTAAAGGCATATGAGAATCTTGAAAAAAAATGATAAAGAAATCTGACCGTGCGTTATTGAAAATAAAGATCACAGCAGAGGATTGTCCCCGCTAAAAAGATACACTCTAAAATAGTTGTCATTGTTGATCAACTGAGGGGAGGAGATTTTTTCATAATGATTAAAAACTGTAATACAAAGAAGTACACGTGTGCTACAAACCATGTCAATTTATATCGAACTGGATAATAGTTTTTTTTAAAAGAAATAGTTGAATTTCTGATTTATGTGATTGTTTCCATTGATGGGGTCGCCAGCCCCATGCCTTACCCTTCTCCTTTATCCGGGCTTGGGATCGGCAGTAGTAGTAGTAGTTCCAGAGGGACTCCAGGCAGAGTTACTTATTGACAAATCCACAATAAAATAATGTATGGTATAAGTGAATTTACGATTGTTTGTAATCGAAACAGTTAATGTTAGGATAACTAATATGTAGTATTCTCTTGAATCAGTTGATAAGTGAAATAATAATGGTAAGCTAAAATTAATAACCAGAATAAATTTGATCAATATCGAATGAGGAAGATAATAATGTGATTACAAATCAGAAATCACGTGATGTATACTATATATAACTTGGCTGACATTGAACTCACAGTTACTTTATTTTGGGGCAGAGTTTTGGAGGTTTGAGTTTTTACACATTTGAAATCATCAATCAAACATTGTTAGACCACCATTAGAAACCTGGAGGCACTGGACGGCCGTTTCGTCCTGGTCTGGGACTCATCAGCAGTGCGCATCCACGATTGGTGATTTCAAATGTGTAAAAACTCAAACCTCCAAAACTCTGCCCCAAAATATCGTAAAGTGTGCTCACTAGTGACTAGCTTCAAGAGGAAATTCTCGGAGTTCTAGTTGAGAAGACATGACCAATGGAGTTAAACCCTGTCGGGTATCGGCAGTAACTACCAAAGAGGTCGCGCGAAATCCCTAGATCAATCAGAGTTAGACATTAACACCGTTGGATGCCGGCCCAGTGGTCCGATGGTTAGGCGTTCGCGCACAATACCGAAGGTCGCGGTTTTGAATCCTGAGAGGAGCGAGAGTCGTGAATGCGCATCGCTGATCAGTCCCATACCAGGACGAAATGGCCGTCTGTCAGTGCCTCCAGGCTTCTAATAGTGGTATAACAATGATTGATTGATGATTTCAAATGTGTAATCACAGTTACTTTGTTTGAATACCTTCACGGTATAAATTTCGATAGTGTGACCATAAATATGAATGAATTAATGATCAGTTTAATAGATTTGCCCTTGAACATACATTTTTTCTTCTCACTAACATAACTATTTAATTGGTTGGAGCTCATTTCAATGTCAGGTTTGGTATTTTTTCTTGGAATTCCATACGAATTATTTAATTTTTGAAATCATGAATCGATCAATGTAAGACCACCATTAGAAACCTGGAAGAAGCACTGGACGGCCGTTTCGTCCTGGTCTGGGACTCACCAGCAGTGCACATTCGCGACTCCTGCACCCTGCTGGATTCGAACTGAGGACCTTCGGTATTGTGCGCGTGGTGGTTTAACACTGATCGATTCATGGTTTCAAAAATGTGTAACTTAACAATCTTTACAACCCCGTAATGCAAATTACATGTGCTCACTAGTGACTAGTTTCGTGAGGAATCTTCTTGGAGTTCTAGTGGGAAGATATTGACCAGTGAAGTTCAACTTGTTCAGGTGTAGGCATTGTCTACCGAAGACTGTGTATGAGGTTGCGCAACTCCGTGAATTTGATCAAGTTAGACATTTGACTTATTCTTTTTGAGATGCTTCACACAGCCAAAGTATTCATGTCATGTCTATATTACTAATCATGCGATATAACCAAACGTAAAAATGTAATAAAAGATTAGATTTAGACCAATTTGTTAATAGTGTAGATGTAGAAAAGAACGGATAGTGTAAAATGTGAATTGATTTAAGTAGCAGGTTTATCGAAAGCTAAAGTAATTTACCGATATCTCAGCTGCTGCCGTAGTCAATTCACCAAATCGTTGAACTGATTGTTTATAAGATGTCAAAGTTTTAATATATATATATATATATATATATATATATATATATATATATATATATATATATATATATATATATATATATATATATATATATATATATATATATAATTTATAAATTAGATTCAGTTGTGGTGATGAGTAAGATCGTTTCATCTATGAATTAATGGCAGTTTCTCATAATTCAGCTACAAATGGATCTGTGTTATTATGATATCATAAATCAAACATTGTTAGATATCCACCAGAAGCATGAGAGCGCTGGACGACCGTTTCGTCCCACTATGGGACTTATCAGCAGTGCGCATCCGCGACTCCCACTGCTCGCAGGGATCGAACCCAGGACTGTTGATCTTGCTTGCAAACGCTTAACCTACAGACCACTCAGCTGACATCCAGCGGTGTTTAGTGTCTAACTCTGATCAATTTAAGGTTTTGCACGACTTCACTCAGTGTCTTCTCTAGTTACTGCCTACACCCGACAGAAGGTTCTCTGCTCGATTCCTGCGAGTAGTGGATGCGCACTGTTGATCAGTCCCATAGTGGGTTGAAATGGCCGTCTCTCAGTGCTTCCAGGTTTCTAATGGTACTATAACAATGATTGACTCAAGCTTTTCTTAATAAACAATAATCTCGATAAGCCATCAATGAAAAACTATTGTACTGGTCAATTAATTAATCATACGAAAACAAATATTCCTATAACAGTCAAAATCCTTCGGACTGTACTTACATCTGACTAGTTATCAAAACAAAATATGACCAGAAAATGTATAGTGCGAAGATTCAGTATGAAACATTGTTTTATTTTTCTCACATTTCAAATCATCAATCAATCATTGTCAGGCCAACACCATTAGAAACCTGGAAGCAATGAATAACGACCGTTCTGTCCTGGTATGGGAATCATCAGTGGCAGTGCGCAATCACGACTCCTACTCCTCGCAGGATTCGAACCCGGGCCCTTCCGCATTGTGGGCGAACACCTTACCATCGGACCACTGGGCCGGTGTCCAGCGGTGTTGATGTCTGACTCTGATTGATCTAGGGGTTTTGCGCTACCTCACCCATTTGTCTTTGGTAGTTACTGCCTACACCCGACAGGGTTGAACTCCATTGGTCACGTCTTCTCAACTAGAACTCCGAGAATTTCCTCACGAAGCTAGTCACTAGTGAGCACTGTTACGATATTTTGGGGCAGAATTTCGGAGGTTTGAGTTTTTACACATTTGAAATCATTAGTTTTATTTTTCTTTTAGGGAAAGAATTTTTATTTCGATATATTTGATAGTATCAATTTTAAACACAAGAAATGATCACTACCGAATATTTCCCATCGTTGTTTTCTAAAGACGTATAGAAGTCAACCAGAAGCTAAATTTTTTGCCACTCTGCTTCACCAGAACTCTCTTCAAAAATCTTGCATACAGTTAGAAGAGTTAGCCTAATAGCAATGCAGATGAAGAATTTATGCCGCAATAAATGGCTATTCCTATTCACCGGTTCAAATCTAAGCTTTGCGTATAGAAACACTATGTTCAGTAGCTGATTCTCTTACGGTCTTAAAACTGCTTTTCAATTCTTCCATAATCTGTGGGCTGTTTGTTTTGGCTGTGGTTGAATGTGTATTTCTTATTGTAGTTGGCTTGTTTTAACCTTTATTTTATAACTACATTACGAGATTGTGAAGAGTGTTAAGTTACACATTTGAAATCATGAATCAATCAATGTTAGACCACTATTAAAAACCTGTAAGCACTGAATGACGACCGTTTCATCCTGCTATGGAACTCATCAATCTCCACAACCCCGTATTGCAATTACTTGTGCTCAATAGTGCCCAACTCCGTGAGGAATCCTCTCCGGGCTCTGGTGGGAAATCGTGACCAGTGAAGTTCAACTTGTTCGGATGTAGACAGTAACTAACGAAGACTATGTATGAGGTTGATTAAATCCGTGAATTGATCAAGTTAGGCATTAACACTGTTAGATAACGGCTGAATGGTTCAGAGGTTAGACGTTCGCGATTAAGACCGAAGGTTTTGGGTTCGGATCTTGCGAGGTGCAGTAGTTTTGGACGCACATTGCTGATGAGTCCAATAGTGGGGTGAAACGGCGGTCTCTCAGTGCTTCCAGGTTTCTAATGCTGGTCTAACATTGATCGATTCATGATTTCAAATATTTTCATACCTGTTAATTAACCATTCATAAAACTTTAATTTATTCTGATATTCAAAGATCTGAAGTGGACAATTATCCTTAACATTAACACCTTTCACTAGCCTGATTATTATTATTATTACTATTATTTTTATTACATAACATGATACAACTTTAAGTTTATTTCATTATTATTGCACATTATTCTATGTAATGAGTAACTAAATTCGTTTAGTAAATTAAATGAACTATGAATTATACGACGATCCAACCATTTTTAAGTAAATAAAATTGTCCGATTATCTTATTTAATGATTCCTTAGTTTATTACCAAAGGGAAGATGATTTTTATTAGTTCAATTAGGTCAACACAATAATAAATTGTATTTTAATAAAAGCCATAAGGTCAATTGATAGAGATTTTTTTGTATTTTAGCCCAATTAGAATATATGTTATCAGTAGTTAGTAGTTGATATAAATATCAGATTTGACTGATGATCATTTTTCCAATGTGTAAAAATCTTAAATAGGCTGAGCATTTGTGTATGAGCATTTGTGATTAGGAGTAATTCAATAGACTGAGTATAACTGACAATGATGAACTTCATCGATTTTTTTGGCTATACTTACTTAATTACTTACGCCTGTCAACCAGTTTTCTCCAACCAACTCTATCCTGGGCTTCGCTTTCCAGTCCTGTCCAATGTTTGTTCATTCCTCTCATGTCTTTCTCTATTTCTCGGAAAAGTAATGTGTTCATTGGCCTTCCTCTTTTCCTTTTGCCTTGAGGGTTCCATGTGAGGGCTTGTCTCGTGACGCAGTTAGGTGCTTTTCGTAGTCTGTCCTATCTACTTCCACCGCTTCTTCCTGATTTCCTCCCCCACTGGAATCTGGTTTGTTCTCTCCCACAGTACGTTGTTGCTAATGATGTCTGACCAACGAATCCGAAGTATTTTGCGTAGACAACTGTTAATAAACACTTGTATCTTCTGAATGATGCATTTCGTAGTTCTCCAAGTTTCCGCTCCAAATTAGTAGAACTGTCTTGACATTTGTATTGAATATCCTGATTTTGGTTTTGGTTGAAAGTTGTTTGGAGTTCCAGATATTTTTCAATTTTAGAAATGCAGTCCTTGCTTTGCCAATCCGCGCCCTCACATCTGCATCCGATCCACCTTGGTTGTCGATGATGCTGCCCAGATATGTAAAGGTGTTAACGTCCTTCAAGGCATCTCCATCAAGAATGATTTGGTCAGTACATATTGTGTTGTATCGGAGAATTTCGCTTTTTCCTTTATGTATGTTGAGACCTACTGCTGCTGAGGCTGCTGCTACACTGGTCGTCTTCTCTTGCATTTGTTGTTGCGTGTGAAATAGAAGAGCCAGGTCATCTGCGAAGTCCAGATCGTCCAGCTGCGTCCTAACTGTCCAGTTGATACCATGCTTCCCTCCAGATGTCGACGTCTTCATAATCCAGTCGATTACCAGGAGAAAGATAAATAAAATTCCTTAATCAAGGTTAAGTCCTAAAAAATTATAGCGTACAGCTCCTCAACATTACCTAAGTGTATACAAATATTATGATCTTTAATGTTATTTTCATTATAGTAAGTAGTGATACAAAGGAAATTTAATTATCGAAATTTAAAATTTAAAATGAGTTCGAATATTTTATCATAATAACGTTATTATGTGATAAATGTTCACTGTGAACAAACAATAGATCAGCATAAAGACCAAATCAATAAGATTAGATTTATGAATAGAATTCAGATACGTCTGAAATGTGGTACGGAGGTTAGGCGTTCGCGCCTAAGACCGAAGGTCTCAGGTTCGAATCCCAGAAGGTGCAGGAGTCGTGGATACGCACTGCTAATGAGTCCCATACCACGAGGAGCAGTCCGTCCAGTACTTCCAGGTATCTAATGGTGGTTTGATAATGACTGATTGTCGATATTATTATTAGTATTATTATTATTATTATTTGAATGTGATTACATAAACAGTGATATCAAAGGCGCACCTAAATATTTAAGTACCGCAGAATTATTGAATTTACAAGTTGGTTGGAATACTTTCCGAGTGCCCAAACTAAGAAAGCGGTTAGCTTGTTTTATCGCTGAAATAGTACTGTAGCTAGTATGGCAAATACTAGTGTAGTGAAGGAGAACACAGGTGAGGACAACCGAATTGAATTTAACGCAAATTACAGAGTTACTCAGTAAAATAGGAAAACCATATCGTAAACTGTTAATTTGCAAATCTTCAATCCATTGTCTGACATTTCACTCATTCATGCGTTTCATACAAACTCCATTGTGTTCCCACTCTTCCTTTCTTGATCTTCCCCCATCTTGTGCTGCCAGATATTACGTTTTCACTCGCATCATATACTACTTATAAGTAGCGCGCACCACACTAGTATTACAGTATGTACGTTAACAAGCAAAATGCTAACCATTATTTCAATAGTATGTAAACACTGTTTCCTGTAGAAATTTTATCGAATAACTGCTGAGTTAACTGACCAGTAAACAAATATTTTAACATTAGCCAATAACCTTATTGTTCAATCTTTAACTAGGATTTAATAGAATTAAAATGTATTTGTCTTGTAGTAGTTTTACTCTTGTAATCGTGAATATGTTTGATGATAGAATTTAAAATGTCTATGATTTAATCTGAAGTAATTTTGTTTGTTTTAATAATAAACACGAATAAAGTGGTAAGTACACACAGAATAGTCTTAAATATGTTAAATTAACTAAGCAGATCTCAAAACTTAATTGCTTACTTTTGTTACCCCTAATAGAGCATAGGCAGCCGACCAGCATTCTCCAACCTACTATGTACTGGGCCACTCCATTCTAGTTCTGTCCAATTTTTATTCATTCTTCTCATGCCAGTCTTCATTTCTCAGTGTAATGTGTTCCTTGGCCTCCCTCTTTTCCTTTTGCCTTGAGGGTTGCATGTGAGGATTTGTCTTGTGACGCAGTTCGGTGCTTTTCGTAGTGTGTGTACTATCTACTTCCACCGCTTCTTCCTGATTTCCTCCTCCACTGGAATCTGGTTTGTTCTCTCCCACAGTACGTTGTTGCTGATCGTGTCTGCTTTACATCGGTATAATATTCACGTCGCTTATCCTGAGTTCGTAATCTGTGGCTGTACATACTGACACATGTCGCATTGTCCATAGGCGTCAACATCTTCGCTCAAGTTGTTATCTAAGTCGTTAAGTTCTTCTCATTTACCTCTATCCACTTTATGCTCACAGCATGCTGCTGGCAAAATTATATAACTTCTGAGCTTTCCGTAAATCTTGCTTTATTCATTAACTTAAGGATATTAATTAGTTGAGAGATTTAACCTGAGTAAATGATTTATGACTCAAAAATTGAGCACTTGCTGTGGGTACAGGTACCGCGGAAATTAAGAGTATATACACTGTATAACGGTAGTTACAGTAGTGTCTGAAATTATTAGAGACATGACGGACTTGAAACATGGTTCCGTTAGCTTACTCATGTATAAGCTATTGCGATAAACTATGGAGTTTCATTCATGGTTGTGGTGTGCATTCCGACGAATTACAGTCCAGTATTTATCTGTTTCCTTGGAATATATAAATACTGGATAATTGCTTTACGATGAAGCTCCGGACTAAACCTCATTTAAAAATTCACTACACATACCTCCTTCTCTGAGGGTTGTTGTGATTTCTTCTGGAAGCTTTCCAACCACTTCTACAATATGCCAACTTCACAAAAAGATTTGATCATTCGAATGGATTTAAAAATCATGCACTTCAAGTGTCGGAAATCCGACTAGAAACCGCATATGCTTAGCGATAAGTCACCTGAACCTTGAACTGTCCATTATAGAAATTTTCTTTGTTTGTTGGTTCCTCAACAATATAAAAGAAACCTGATTAACACCCTTCAATAGAAACTTAAGACTATATACTCTCCAGATGTGGTTATAGAAGAAACAAATACATTATGGTACTACTCTGAAAGAAAATATAAGTATCCTGAGAAGTCCATAGCTAATCCATTGGCCATGAAATGTGAGCAAAATGAAGTCCTCAGTCAATCAGTCAGTCAGATGCAACGTAGAACTTCGTACGTAAGTACATCAGTTCATGTTGCCATATCACATCAGCACAGAGATGTAATTGTCAATTCAAATCCAATAATAGAAGAGGTAGTAAAGGTATTAGAAGTAATCGGAGAGGTTAGGATTAGAAGATATTATTCAAGAAGTATGATTCAATGAGAAAAGTTTAGAAAGTCACAACTAGAGGTGTTGAAGAATCCACAAAATTAGGATTTGAGAGAAGACAAAGAATAAATGCACCGGCGCCATTGCAAACGATTTTGAGCCATGTCATTCAAGGTCTCTAACCATCGATTATTATCATCTCACGGACCCCCACCAGGTAGGCGACAATTACCGACATGGCTAAGTCCACTCGTCAATGACTTCATAGATTTCTGCCACGTTTTGGTCTGGCCGCCCCTAGCTTTCTTTCAACCTACTCCTACACCACAAAACATAGCTCGTCGAGGCAGTCGGTGGTTAGGCATACGCAGCACATGTCCGAACCAACTCAACTGATGAAGTTTCACCACTTCATCTACTGATCTGCCATTCTTACCTAGCACCCGTTCCGTAATAACAGCGTTGCTCAATCGGGTGTCCCAGGATATATGAGCAATGCTTCTTAAACATCTATGGTCGAAAACCAATAACCGACGAATATCTTCTACTCTCACTGGCCATGTTTCACAGCCATAAAGTAAGACCTCACTCTTTCATAGCTTAAACTTGTTTAAAAATCTTACCATTATTATTATTACTGATATTAATATGATTGCTATTATTATTATTATTATTATTATTATTATTATTATTATAACGCTTGAAGCTTTTTGTTCAGCATTCACTCTGTGTTCACTAGTTTGTACCTCATTCATTTTTATTCTACATATCATGTGATTCGCATTATTATCTTTCTCATAACATGTTAACAATATTCATTCTCGATAAGAACTAATCTCACAATCTCTTAGAAAAACCAAGTTATTCCTATTGGTTAGTATTTTCTGACAACAACACCAGTCGACAAGTACCCAAACCAAAACACAGTTGAACAGGAAAATGATTTATATTCCAAATAGCAAGGTTAAATGTAAGTAAGAAGCCGAAGGTGAAGGCGAAATAGAAACAACGTTAGTATCCTCATAGTTTTTACATGAGAAGCTTCTCAAATCTAATCCAAGTGATCAACTAGCGCTGATCGACTAGATTTAGCTAATCAGCGCGCAGCTAACGCTGTCTTGCTTTATTCCATCGATGTCCCACTAACATATTTCATGTATCAACTTATTCATAGGAACACTACATAGTAGTCATCCCAACATTAACCGTTTCAATGATAAAACACAATTAAATTCGTATAATGCATGGCTTAAACGATGTTTTTTTCAATTATAGTTATGGAAATCAGTGTTTTTACAAGTTGAAATCACCAATCAATCATTGTTAGACCATCACCATTAGAAACCTGGAAGCATTGAGAGACGGCCGTTTAGTCCTAGTATGGGACTCATCAGAGGTAGTGCGCATCCACGACTCCAGCCCCTCGCAGGATTCGAACCGGAGACCTTCGGTCTTGAGCGCAAACGATGTATTTTGTCTTAAACCTGATGTGAATTTGCTTAGATTCATGATTTATAAATAGTTCAAACCCAGATCACTGATAAAATAAGACCAAATTTATGATCGAATTCGATGGCTTGTTTAATTTAGATTGTAAAACACACACAGACGCTGATAATCAAAATCGCATTACGGGATTGTGAAAATTGTTAAGTTACACATTTGAAATCATGAATCGATCAATGTTAGACCTCTATTCGAAACCTGGAAGCACTGAATGATGGCCGTTTCGTCATGATATGGGACTGATGACCAGGTTTCTACTGGTGGTCTTACTTTGATCGATTCTTGATTTCAAACGTGTAACTGAACAATCTTCACAACAACCCCTTATTGCAAATTACATGTGCTCACTAGTGGCTAACTCCGTGAGGAATCTTCTCCGAGTTCTAGTCGGAAGACGTGACAAGTGAAGTTCAACTTGTTCGGGTGTAGACAGTAAGTACCGAACACTATGTATGAGGTTGCGTAACTCGGTGAATTGATGGAAGTTAGACATTAACACCGTTAGATAATGGCTCAGTGGTTCAGAGGTTAGGGTTCGGATCTTGCGAGGTGCAGGAGTCTTGGATGCGCACTGCTGATGAGTTCCATAGCGGGGTGAAACGGCCGTCCCTCAAGGCTTCCAGGTTTCTAGTGGTGGTCTAACATTGATTGATTCATGATTTCTCAAATGATCAAAACACATTATTCAATTAAATATCTCCATCTCTCTCCCTCTCTCTTAAGTAGCCTACATTAATATGACTTTTTTTTC
>CALYCR020000567.1:0-13289 GCA_944470395.2 Schistosoma turkestanicum
AACTTATAAATTATTACCATTATTATTGCCACATTTTTGCAGATTTTCATTTTTCCCTCTTCCTAATCATAGTATGTGTTAAACAAACTTAACTTTTAAAGCAAATTTCATCTTTTTCTATTGTTACATCAATGATAGAGAATAACCAGAAAGTATTTTGTTTTAAAATATGGTCATTATTTTTTAGCATTATCAGTAGGATATTTCTAACATTCAGTTTTAATGAACTATTGAACATTGAAACAATGATTTTATCTTGATCATTGTTTAAAGGTTTAATAAAATGTCATCCATAAACAATGGCGGTTACATGCTGTCTAAACCTTGTTGAATTTATGCCCTAGGAAAATTGGAACTTGCTGTTCAATGTAAACATTGACTTTGGTAATTACAACCATCCTACACCAGTTTCTTCCGTTGGTTTTAAAAGAATTGATTTATTTATCAAATGTTTCTACTGGTGTTATTTGACCTTGATTTCAATCGACATTTAACTTTCATCACTGATTGATATCCATTGGTTATTAAACTAAGAAAATTAAATTTTTTTTGAGGCTAATTATTAAGAATTATGGGTTCAGATAGAGGAAGGAGATAAAAAAAGTATTATTTTAGTATATACCAAACTTGAATCTAAATTTTGGGGCAGAGTTTTAGAGGTTTTTGTGTTTTTACACACTTGAAAAAGCCGTTATGCATGCATCCCGTACACTAACCCCAGCAGAAAAGAAGTATAGCCAGATAGAGAAAGAGGCTCTTGCCCTTGTGTTTGCTGTTCGCCGTTTCCATAAGTTTCTGTACGGTCGGAGATTCACGCTCCTCACAGATCAAAAGCCTCTGTTAGCCATATTTGGTTCAAAGTCTGGCATTCCAGCCCATTCTGGAAATCGTCTTCAGCGATGGGCCTTGGTACTTTTGGGGTATGATTTCGAAATCCAATATCGACGCACTCTACCATTCGGTCAAGCAGACGCTTTGTCACGACTCATTAATGATCAAGTGGCGGCTGAGAGAAACATGGTGATCGCATCTCTGTCAGTAGAAGACCACGACCAGGACCAGGGCTCGGTCCCGGATCCCTAGTCCAGGATCCTGATTCTTTTCTGGATTCGGACCTCGTAATTACTGGATGCTTGTAGAGTACGCGTTCTACTTTATATCATGTCTTCTTATTTTCACTAAATATGGGGGTTTGAATAATCGGATTTGAGTCACATGTCGTGTCACCGGATACTCGCTCTCGTTTCCAACTAGGTAAAATCGTAATGGTTCAAGTATAGCAAGTTGACGTGTTTACGTGCAGGCGTAACAAAATTATCAATCAATCATTGTTAGACCACACCATTAGAAACCTGGAAGCACTGGACGGCCGTTTCGTCCTGCGAGGAGCAGGAGTTTTGGATGCGCACTGCTGATGAGTCCCATGCCAGGACGAAACGGCCGTCTTTCAGTGCTTCCAGGTTTCTAATAGTGGTGGTCTAACAATGATTGATTGATGATTTCAAATGTGTGACTCTAAATTGTTTATAGCGAGATTAGTACAATTATTTCTAGTTAAAATTGATTGTGGCAGCTTGTGATTTGACTTCAATATGCTATGAAATGAAACTGTATTTCATTTTTTTCGGTGTATCTTACTTCGGCAAACTTGGTTTTGTGAGGTGGCGGTAGTAAGAAGCCAACTACGGATCGTTCACACAAACACAGATGAAAATAGAAATTGTCAGAAGTAGTGCAAACAGAAGTGGAGAAGGTGAGTGTCTCAACTCACTGAGATGAGGCATGACTAATAATAGATTAGTCATGTGTTAAACGAAGTAAACAATACACGTTCACACGCACGCGTGCACTCAAGCAAATAAATAACTAAGGTGCAATGACATCGGTCTCCAGTCGAACTGCCTGGCATATGTTCCAGTAAATATAGCTCGGCTGGGTCATCACAACAGGCAACCTCGACCGCTGAGTCAAGGTAGCAGCTACGGTCGGATGATCACGTATCTACCTTCTAATAACTACTTTTAGTACCATGTAAGTCTGTATAACTTGGACAATGCAGTTCTCACAGACTAACACCGTTTTCGATAAATTTATAAATCATGAATAGATTTTGTTATATTAGTTAAAAACATGTTACAGTCATACTCATTAATCCGACTATTTTATTCATGGAACACTGGATATATACCAGACAATCATTAGGAACCTGGAAGCACTGGACGACTTTTTTGTTCTGGTATATGACTAATCAACAAGACACACCCACGACTCCACACGCTTGAATCGAACTCGGGATCTACAGTCTCGTGAGCGAACAGCGGACCTCTAAACCACTAATCCGGCAATAGATGGTCATAATGACTAACTCCAATCAGTCCACGATATGTCGAGACCATTATTTTTTGTCTTTAATGGGCAACTGCCTCACATCCGATACGATTGAACTTTATTACAGAATTCTGAAGCACGGGAAACACCGGACAAGTGGGTAAACATCATTTTGAAATTTTGATAGGGACGTTTTTCGGGATATTAGCAAACTCAGTGAATTCAAAATAGCTCACAGCAATAAGTTCCTGGCTTTTCACGATCAACTGAACTACTGATGCTGTGGAAAATTTGGTAATTGTGGAAATGGTACCATCGAATACAATTGATTTTTTTAACTTAATTACTTACGCGTGTCACCGTCGATAGAGCATAGGCCGCCGATCAGTGTTCTCTAAACTACTCTATCCTCGGCTTCCTTTTCCAGTTCTGTCCAATTTTTGTTCATTCTCCCCACATATCTTTCTAATTGTCGGCGTATTGTGTTTCCCGGTCTTCCTCTTTTCGTTTGACCCTGAGGTGACCAAAGGAGAGCTTGTCTTGTGACACAGTTGGGTGCTTTCCACAATGTGTCCAATCTACTTCCAGCGGCGCTTCTTCCCGGTTTTCTTCCTCTGCTGGAATCTGGTTTGTTCTATCCCACAGTAGATTGTTGCTCATAGTGTCTGGCCAACGAATCCGAAGTAGTTTGCGGAGACAACTGTTAACAAATACATGAATCTTGCGCAAGATGGCTTTGTGATTTCTCCAGATTCGATTTTGGCATGAATAATAACTACCAAAGACAATGGGTGAGGTTGTGCAATACATTATACTGATCAAAATTAGAGATTAACATAGTTGGATGCTGGGGCTTCCAGGGTCGGGTATGGTATATGCTAACGACTCCCGTACTAAGATGACTTGACTATCCAGTGCTTCTAAGTTTCTAAAAGTGGTCTTACCATGATTGATTCATAAATTCAAGTAGACAACAAAGAAGAGGTCTGTTGTTGAATAAATCATTTTCATTGTTACGTACTATGATTTTATGTCTGTCGATACGCTCTGCGAAAATTCATGATAATACTTATCTTTGAATTAGGTAAAAGACGTCCACAAACACAATTAAAAGAATTTGAATAAGGTCAATAACAAAGACTGACCAGTTGATGAATTCTCAAAGTTTAGTGAGTTGTTATGCATTACATTGGATAATCATAGCACAAAATATAACAAAGACTAACTGCCGTTAAAATTGTGAATAGTTTAATCGCAACGTAAAGCGACCATTGTGAGATCTAAATTGTGGTTTTAATAATGGCTTCTGTTGTACTTATTTATCTCGTAAAAATGACAAACTCATGTAACATAATAGTCTGATACTATTTAAATACGATTAACCGACTACGATCCGGTAATCATGAGTGAATAATTTCACTCATGACTTTCTTACTTACTTACACATTTACGCCTGTTACCCCCAATGGAGCTTAGGCCGCTCACCAGTTTTCTCCAACCAACTCTGTCCTGCGCTTCCCTTTCTAGTTCTATCCAATTTTTGTTCATTCCTCTCATATCTTTCTCTATTTCTCGGCATAATATGTGCCTTGTCCCTCCTCTTTTCCTTTGACCTTGAGGGTTCTAAGTGAGGGCTTGTCTTGTGAGTCAGTCAGGTGCTTTCTTACAGTGTGTGCTATCCACTTCCACAGCTTTTTCCTGATTTCCTCCTCCACTGGAATCTGATTTGTTCTCTACCACAGTAGGTTGTTGCTGACAGTGTCTGACCAACGAATCCGAAGTATTTTGCGTAGACAACTGTTAATAAACACTTGTATCTTGTGGATGATGACTTTCGTAGTTCTCCAAGTTTCCGCTCAATGTAGTAGAACTGTCTTCACATTTGTATTGAAAATCCTGATTTTGGTGTTGATTGATTTTTGTTTAGAGTTCCAAATATTTTTCAATTGTAGAAATGCAGTCCTTGCTTTGCAGATCCACACCCTCACATCTGCATCGAATCCACCTTTCGCGTCGATGATGCTGCTTAGATATGTGAAGTTGTTGACGTTCTCCAAGGCATCTCCATCAAGAATGATTTGTTTGGTGCATGTTGTGTTGTATCGTAGGCTCTTACTTTTCCCTTTATGTATGTTGGAACCTACTACTGCTGAGGCTACTGCTACACTGGTCGTCATTCATGACTACCTTGATATTTATCTAAAATTTCTAATCTTAAGTCACTACTTAAATCCTTTAAAACTAAGTAGTATCAAAATAGGTGCGTTCGTTGTTTTTGGCCGTGAATTATATGAATAAAGTCTATAGTTCTATACAGTGATAATATAAGAACAATGTCGCCATCTCTTGCATATATATTTAGCGTCGTCTGTAGTGCAGTTAGACATGAAATGTTATAGGCAATTTTGACTTGTTATCTATATCAATATATATATATATATATATATACATCTATAATCCGTCAAGACCATCGGTGCACACAACAAATAAATAATCTCTCTGTTTTTTTTTCTGTTTTAGACAGATCAGTATCGTCAGATTAAAAAAAACTGTTCTGTTATTTCTTTTATTCAAATATTAAAAATCATCAATCTGAGTTGAACAGTTTTTCGTTTTTTAAACTTTTATCGACTGCCGATAGACAGCAATGATGGTCACTGAATTATTGGAATAATGTGAGAGAAGCATACAACATTGTTTTTTCCCTGTAATATTTTAATTTATAATTAAAAGTTACAGATATGACTGAATGAATATTCAGTCGGTTACCCTCACCTGTGTTCTCGTTCACTACATTTGGTGTCGCTGTCTGCCCGAAAGAAGGAGCTCCCGTGGCTGAGGGAGTTCGAGGACGGAGATTTGCGGAACTTCCTGGAGGAGTTTGAGGCCGCGGTGGAGCTGGTGGGTCTGAAGGGGCCCGGGCGGAGTTGGTGGTGTTGGGGACGCTGCGGGGAGGTGAGGCGAAGGCGGTATACGACAGCCTGGACGGTGCCGCCAGGAAGACGGCGTGGGAGACGGTCACCGTGCGGCTGATTACGGAGTTCGACAGCCCGGTGGACAGGGAGGAGGCGCCGCAGAGGTTCCGGTTGGCGAGGCTGTCAGCTGACGGTGACCCGTTGGTGCTGGCTGTGGAGCTCGCGATGTTGCTGCGCCGTACGCTGCCGAGTATGGATGGGGAGTCGTGGGCACAGTTGTCGGCGTCGCAATTTATCGAGAGTGTGCCTGCCGTCGTGTCCCAGCAGCGGGAACTAGTAAACGTTACACCTTGGATAGATGCCGTACCCATTCCAGACCAGCGGGCAAGAACAATGACCGAAGTAGTAATCCGGCATATTGTAATGTGTCACAGAATACGGAAGGTGATATTAACTGAACAGGGTCCCTGTTTTGAAAGTGACGACAGCTTATTAATAGGGGAGACGAGTGTGGTGCGAGCTACTTATAAGTAGTATATGACGTGAGTGTCAACGTAATGTCTGGCAGCAGAAGATGGGGGGGAAGATCAAGAAAGGAAGAGTGGGAACACAATGGAATTTGTATGAAACGCATGAATAGTGACAATGGATTGATGTTTTGCAACAGGAACAATCCAGTTCGATATGATGAACTGATATTTTGCAAATAAACGATTTATGATATGGTTGTTTCGATTTTACTGAGTAACTCTGTAATTTTCGTTAAATACAATCCGGTTGCCCCACCTATGTTCTCGTTCACTACATTTGCTGAATAAATTATTATCATTTGTAATAATCAACAATTCCTGAATGTTGCTTGTCCTTTAGACAGCGATTGAGGTACTACTCACATTTCAACTCCCCACTGTTTATGGTATTCACAATGTTCACTTTATTAAATTTTGTGGTCATCAATGGGATGATTGTATATTCTGATTAAGTGCGAGGCGGACAGATACGTCCTTTAACATCGATTCCAAACTGGTGGTCATTAGTTTTCAACTTTCAGTTTGTTAAGACGAATATGAAACTACTGAACCTTGGAGCAATCACTCAAATCATCTACTTTAACCAATAACCAACGATTCAACATTATCAAACATGATTGTCTTACTTATCACACACTTGAATTCTATCAGTGGCCATTTCTCATAAAATCATCAAAAACTTGTCAAAAGTAACTGATTATATATGACACTTATGAATTCGTGAAGAAGATACAAGTTTGAGAATGAATTTTTCAACATCTCTTTTCTGATTTGTGAAGTTTCATCAACAATCTAGAAACCAGTAATTCTAATGCATGCAGACATAATTTATACTTATGGCTGCGAAACATGTCAGTTGGGAGTAGAGGACATTCGTAGGTTATTAGTATTCGATTATAGATATCTTCAAAGCATTACTGGTATATCCTGGGACAACCAGGTAAGCAAAGCTGTCTTTAGGAAACGAGTTCCTAGGCAGGGATGACTGATCAATAGAGGAAGTATTGAAACTTCATCAGTTGAGGTGGTTGGGACATGCAGTACGAATGCCTGACTACCTACTGTCTCGACGAGCGATATTTTAAGGTGTAGGAGTAGGTTAGAAGAAAACTAGGGGCGACCAAACCAAAACATGGCACAAATCAAGGGAATCACTGACAACTGGATTGAGTCATGTTGGTAAGAGTAGACTACCTGGTTGAGGTCCGCGAGACGATCGAAACCTTCAACTACATGGCTCAAAATCGTTTGCAATGGCACAGATGCATCCACTCTCTGTATTATCACAAATTATACTCTTCAGAATTCCTCACCATCTCTTTCTTTCTCTTTCTAAACATATCTCACTGAACGACACTTCTTGAATAAAATCTTCGATCCCTAATATTTTCTATTGCCAATAATTCTTCTACTATCTCTACTACTAAGGGATTTGACCTGACAGTGGTGTTTCTGTGCTAATGTGGTATGGCAACATGAACTGCTGTACGGAATGTAGATGAGCGGTTACGCTTGTCCCTAGGTGTGCTTAAACTATTACGAGTTCACCTTGATCGAATAACGAGAACAAAACAATGAACAAGCGTCCAGGTAGGCTACTGTGATCCCTTGACCGAATTGTACCAGCAAGAAGTCTTGATATATTGTAGAAATTGTATTCTAAAAACACCCAGCAAGCACACAATGAATCCAAACACTCAAATTACGTTTACTCTCTAGAGATGTCCTTAGGACAGTCAAAAAATAGAGCACTAAAATGACACATTAACCAATCATAGCCAAGGATTTTTCTGGTGGGAAGTGTGATCTCAAGGTCAACTGATCGGTCCATGAAGTAAATCCAAAATAATGATATTTATCCCGCGAGTTCTGGGGGTCTAACATCCCCAACAAAAGGTTGCGGATTTTTAATAGTAGACTATCAACTTTCTTGTACTTTGAAGTAAACGTATACTATACAAAGAGCTCTGAGTGGAAAAATCAGAATTAAAATAACCGCTCACATAATATTTCGCGCCAAATTTAAACTGTAACGATAGATAATTTAGACACGCCTTTATAATCACTGTCAATTGTTATTGACGATTTTATATATTGCTATGGTTCAGTTAAAAATTTCCCAATGTTGAAAACGTTAATTATGATGAGAACTAACATTGGCGTCTTAAGTAAAAAAACGACATTGTTTTAGAAAAATTTAGTGCTATTCAACATGAATAACTGTGTCATGCTGACACACTCAGGAAAATGGCATGTTTTATAAAATCCGCTGTGAAACAATAAAACACAATGATTATACAAGGTTTTCACATACAACACTAAACCTATGTGACATTATTCTTCTGAAAGACATAATTTGCAATTAACCAACCAGTTACTTCGATTGTTGTAAAACTGACATGGGGAAATGACGACATCCCACCAAGCGATATATGTTTTTGTGTCGGTTTCCAATTTACAGTGCATTTTTTTTAAATGTGTATGTGAGTTTTTTTTTTTTCAAAACAAATCAACATAAGCCAAATTGATATTTACAGTTGGAAAAAATGTGTAGCTAAATTGTTTTGTACTTATTTGTGGAAGGCAGGCAACCTTTGGGACATTTGTGCTTGTTAGACAAATAATACAAAACGGATTTTTTTATTGTATGTGCACAATAGAAATGTCAATCAGTTGTTAACAAGTTATTTTTTCCTTTTTATTCTGTATTCGACAATCAACAGATTCAGTTGTTTTCAAATTCATTTTTCAATAGATTTTATATTTCTAAATTATCAGTTGAAGCTGTTTTTGTTTTTAAATGACTTTTCTATCCGTTTTTCAGAGCAATGTATAACAAACATACTGGATACTTGTGCATTTGTCATTAGAATATTGAAAATATGCTTGAAATAAGATTTACCAGTTTTTAGATAGGCTCTATGGAGGCTTCTTCGACAGTACGGCGTGTCTAAGAAGATAGTCAATATCAAACGGAATTCTTATGGTGGATTCAACTGCAAAATCGTGCATGGAGGATAGCTGACGGACTCATTCGAGGTGAAGATTGGTGTCAGGCACGGTTGCTGACTATCACAATTTCTCCCTCTCATGGTCATCGACGTCAACACCTGGAGGGAAGCACTGTATCCAATAGACAGCTTGGACGCAGCTGGACGATCTGGACTTCGCAGATGAACTGGCTCTTCTATCGCTCACGCAACAAAAAATGCAAGAGAAGACGATCAGTGTAGCAGCAGCCTCAGCAGAAGTAGGGTTATGGCATAACTATAATTAGTTATGGAAATAACTAACACTCCCTGCGAAGCGGTCACCATGTCTAGGCCCCGTTACCGTCGCGCTTGAACAATCGACCTCTTCCAGTAGGCATATGTTTCGTATATCTCGGTTGATCTCTACGGTATCTGTCTTCAATAGAATCAATAGTTCTGTCTCGACCATCTGTAGCACAACTGACCTGTCTAACTACAGATTGCCTATAGACTCTGTGCTCGTCAATATTGCGTTTACTGTTCTAGAATTACATCTGTAGGACTAATTATATCCTATATATATATATATATATATATATATATATATATATATATGCAGTTATCATATGTTTGCTTCTCAATTTAATCCAACTAACTAACTGACTAACAAATGTTAACCAAATGTTTGCAATCATAGTATCAATCTGGTACTTGGATAAAGTATATAAATTTTTTTAACTAATTTGAAAAAAGCAACATCATCAACCACATGGTATTTCAACAGAAAATTTTCTTGAATTAAAAAAAATTCCCCTCTTTATAAAATGACTTTAATAAATTTTTTTTAAATGAGAATATTCTACCAAGAAAAATATTCAACAAATGGTGACTTGAAATAAATATTTTGTAAATCAATGTCTTTACAATGCAAACGAATTGAGATGGAGAGAGGCTGAAACAGAAGATGATGGAATGAAAATGAGCAAAACATGTTACTGGTAGTTGTTGGAGATGTTAGATCCCAAGAACTCGCTTGATAAACATCTTTAGTTCGGATTTATTTTGATGGACCGATCAGTTGACCTTGAGACTACATTTCCCACCAGAAAAATCCTTGACTGTGATTGGTGGTTACTGTGTCATTTTAGTGTGCTATTTTTGTGTGACTGTCCCAAGGACGTCTCTATTAGAGTATAAATAAATGTAATTTGAGTGCTTGGATTGATTGTGCGTGCTTGCTGAGTGTTTGTAGAATACAACAATTTCTACACTATATCAAGACTTCTAACTGATTCAGTTTGGTCAAGTGATTACAGTAGCCTACCTGGACGCTGGTTCATTGTTTTGTTCTCGTTATTCGACTAAGGTGAACTCGTAATAGTTTGGGCATACCTAGAGGCGAGCTACGAAAAGCATTCATTTCCCAGTTATTGGTTAATTAGGTATATGAAAAAATTGTATTTTTTGTTGAATTATAGAACATGTTCACTTGTCTACATTGATTTTGTCAAATAATAACAACTGATTTCGTGATCGCAAAGTAAAACTATGATTTTCATAATATTTTAAAGAAGTGATTAGCTTCGTGAGGATGGGCTTGGGGTTCTAGTGAGAAGTAAGTGACATGTAGAGTTCGAATCTTTTGGGTTTATGTAATAACTACCGAAGACAGTGGGTGGATTTGCGCAAAATCCTAAGATTGATCAGAATTAGATGTAAACAGTATTAGATACCGGCTAGCTCAGTGGTCCATAGTTTAGGTATTCGCAAGCTAGACCGAAGTTCGTAGATGCTCACTGTTAACGAGTACCATAACCAGGACGAAACAGCTGTCCAGTGCTTCCAGCTTTATAATGGTTGCCTAACAATGATTCGTTAATGAATTCAGGGTAAAGTAACAACACTGATTATTGTGCATTACCGAATAAGATAACTGTTTACGAATACCCATCAATCAAAATAAAAGGGTTAGATAAACATACTTACTTACTTACTTACGCATGTTAGCCCCAATGGAGCATAGACCGCCGACCAGGTTTCTCCAACCAACTCTGTACTGGGCCTTACTTTACAGTTCTGTCCAATTTTTGTTCATTCCTCTCATATCTTTCTCTATTTCTCGATGTAATATGTTCCTTGGCCTTCCTCTCTTCCTTTGACTTTAAGGGTTCCACGTGAGGGCTTGTCTTGTGACGCATTCGGGTGCTTTCCGCACTGTGTGTCTTATCCACTTCCACCGGATAGGTAAAAAGATCAATATTTAATCATGAGTAATTATTAAAATTATACAAGGAATCAATTGCAGACGAAATAGCCTAGAACTTCGAACATATATAGATCAGTTCATGTCGCCATATGACATTAACAAAGAGATGCAACTGTCAGTTCAAATCCCATAGTAGTAAAGTTAGTAAAAGTATTAGCAGTAATTAGAAAGATTAAGGTTTGGAGACGTTATTCAAGTAGTATAATTCAGCGAAATAAATTTGGAAAGAGGAAGATGTGGGTTACGAGCAGTTAAGAAGATTAGGATTTGAGAGAACATGAAGAATAGACGCAACACTGTCATTGCAAACGGTTTTGAGCCACGTCATTCAAAGTCTCTAATCATCTCGCAGATCCCAATCAGGTAGTCTATATCTACCAACATGCCACAGTCAATTTGTCAATCAGTTCATAGATTTGTGCCATATTTCGGTTTGCGTGCATCCGTACAACACAACATTGATTGTTTAGGCAGTCGGTGGTTAGGCATACGTAACACATGTCCCGACCGCCTCAAATGATGAAGATTTACCACTTCATCATCTGATTTGACATCCTTACCTACTGTTCGTTTCTCAACAACTGCATTGCTTACTCAATGGTCCCAGGATACATAAGCATTGAGTCGAAGATACCGATGAATAAATACTAATAGCCTTCGAACATCCTCTTCTCTCACTGTTTCACAGCCATGAAGTAGGACGTAGCGAACTGCTGAGCAGTAGACTAGTCCTTTGTTTAGCAAACGGATATCTCGCTCACGCCTTAATTGGCGGAAGTTGGTCGAGCTTTCTGAATCCATACCGAGATTTCGTCACACACCAGGTCATCAGCACTGATTAGTCTCCCGAGATAAGTGAAGTGATAGACAGGCTGTACTACTTCGCTCCATTGTAGTGCCTCCACATATATTCCAGTTCGCTTACAGCCAACTTGGTTAAGCCCTTTCAGTTAATTTATTTAACCAAGCCATTTGTGTATTGCAACAATTTATATGTACCACTCGTTCTTATTATTATTGTCTGGTTTATATGAGCTCACATGACGTGTCCCATTTGTCATTTGACCTTGTCAACTATTCGTCACTTCTATTCATGTGTGCCTATTTCTCTTGTCTCATGTCTGTCTTATATTTGTCTGACTATATATTCTTAGTTGGCTCACTAGCCTTCTCCATATCGCTTCCTTCACCCATTCGTTCGTATTGTAATCCTTCGAGTTGTCTCAACAGCCTTCTCCAATTCACGTCACTTCATCCCTTTCATTCACTGCTTCTTCGCTTCGCTTTGTAATGTGCCCGAACAAACATAGTCATCACTAAGAGGTCACCTTCTGATTTATAAACCGTCAGACGCTACTTTGTAACGATTGTCTAGACGAGCGAGCTGATTACCGCCAAGCTTAAGAACACGCAATAAAATCGACATATCATTCATTACAACTGTAAACTAATTTGTTTCATTTTCCATAGTAAGGTTATTGCTCCAATGCTGTAATAGCAAATACATTGCACGCAGTTATATGTCGGTAATGTAATAAAATTTTGTTTCTGTTTTCTCAATGACAATAAATCCTATTTCATTCATGTGTAGTAATTTTTTATTGATATCGGGGGGGGGGTATGATATACTCGAAAAAATGTAAAATAACAATACAATGAATGCAATTTACAAATTGATGCATTTTATGGTTGAATATTTATGACTTAGTTAATGCGTTGTTATTTTTTATTTATATATACATATACTACTCATTATGCGTTGCATTTTATTGTATTATTTATTGTTGATTGTAAAATAAATTTCTCGGGGAAAAAACAAGAGGAGGAGGAAAATACTACTGTTTATTACTATGGCAGTTTATGACTTGTGTATTGAATGATTTAGTTGTAGTAGTAGTAGTAGTAGTAGTAGTAGTAGTAGTGTAGTGAACGAGAACACAGGTGGGGCAACCGAATTGTATTTAACGAAAATTACAAAGTTACTCAGTAAAATTGGAAAACCATATCGTAAATCGTTAATTTGCAAAATATCAGTTCATCATATCGAACTGGACTGTTCCTGTTACAAACAACATCAATCTATTGTCACCACTATTCATGCGTTTCATACAAATTCCATTGTTTTCTAACTCTTCCTTTCACTTGATCTTCCCCCATCTTCTGCTGCCAGACATTACGTTGACTGACACTCACGTCATATACTACTTATAAGTAGCTCACACCACCGTAGTAGTAACGAGACTGAATTTTCGTTTTTTAGTCTAGTTTCTCAAAAATG
>CALYCR020000568.1:0-13292 GCA_944470395.2 Schistosoma turkestanicum
TAAAGTTCATATGATGCTCATCATTATCACCTTTACTAAATAACACATAAAGATGTAGAAGTCAGAAAGCGAATATGGAGCGTTGAAGTTCTTTATTACCGCACCATATTGGATTACAAAAGCACAGGCATACGAGAGAACGCCAATCTGAAAATGATATGACAAAGATCAAGCGAGCCAGCAAACACGCCATCGCGCAAGACAATGAGCAGGATTGAAATGTACGTATACATACATAAGAAAATGAATGAGCCATTGTATTATTTCAAAGGTGAACAATAATGCGAGTATAGTAAATATATGTTTAGGGACTGAGCAATATTCAATCACACTTGATCATGCAACCGCGAAAATAATTGAAGTGCAAAGGTAAAAGAAAGTTCACAGGTGTAAAAACGACTGTAGATCAAATACGTTAATCAAAACGTCTTGACTAAAAAAGATTCTACAATCTCATTTATCGAATCACTCGAAGGGAAATTGCTCAGTTATAACTGTGCAAATTGTCTGAGGTTTTCAGTTATCGGCAGCGTTATGTAGAGAACACTACCAATAAAATGAATCGAGCATGTTTATTATGATCGACATCCATTAAGGAAGCTTTCGAATAAAGGCGAGATATTTTGATATTTTTTTTCACAAATGTAGAGACAAGAATCACTTTCATATTATCATAAGTGGATTCGTGATTATCGATTGAATCTGTATATTTAAATAACGTTTGCTATTATTAGGTGTAAGAGAAGTCTTCACAAATGATAGTGTATGAAAACTACTCGATTTTAACTTTCATGAATAGTATTTCTCAGAAACAGATCAGATTGTTAAAAACTTGAACAAGTGTAGTTCAATAGCCTTCAGTACGCTTACGATCTCTGGAATAATAAAGGACGGACAGAAGAAAACTTGAATTCTTTCAACTGTATATGTTATAGGAACTACGGAAATTGGTCACATAAACACAAGTACATCGTGGAACGCCACTATATAAATTCATTTGCTCATTATTTTTACCAAGAAATACTGATATAAATTAGTCTCGATTAAATAAACAAATAATTGTACATAATCTGAGAATAATTCAACCAGAAAGCAGTTTCGTATGTAGAAGCATTTATTTCTGCAATTAAATTACTTATATATTAATAATAAAGTTTGAGGCAGCAACTGAGAGTAAATCATCGGCAGACTACCCGGTTCATTTATACTTCTTTACATAAGCCCGACACCCTTCATGAAGCCTCTACCGTAGATCGGTTTTCTCTGAAAATTTCAGTCCTACAATCGTCTTATCATTTTCAATTAAATGCTGTTTATTTTATACATATATGTCTGATCTTGATTTTGAAGTGTTCTTAGATTTATCACTTTTCCTTTGACCTGGCGGATTATGGGTTAGGGGACGATCATGAGGCAGTTGAGTGGCTCCCTCAAAAATAACTTATCCATTAACTTCACTTTTACCTAGTCTTTTCCGCAGCTGTAATCTATTTTACGCTCATCTACAGTGAGTTACAGCTGATAGTTTCTGCTCAACGGATCCGCAATATCTAGTCTAGACAGCTGTGAAAAAGCACCCATATATTCTGCATGACTGCATTCGTATTTCTTTACGTTTCCTCTGAATGCAAAAGAACAGTCTACAAATTAGATTTTGTTGTAGGTTGATAGTTGTTTTCAGTTTCAGATGTTATTCAATTGTACGAATGATTTTGATGCTCTAATTATCCTCGCCTTCACTTCTGCATCCGATCCAACCCGCTGAACAATGATGCTGCTTAGTTGTATGAGGGTTTTTAGGTCTTCTAATGCTTTTTTATCAAGTGTGATTTCGGTCTTGCATGTTATCTTTTATTGGAGCATCTTACTTCTACCCTTGTGTATGTGGAGGTTTTCTGATACAAACGCCGGTTGTTTTAATCTGCATTTGATGTTGTGTGTATGATAGAAGAGTTAAACTATTAAACGTGCCCAAATCATCCAGCTGAAAACGAGCTGTCCACTGGATTCCAGATTGACAACACTGTGTTGAAGACATCATCTGATATTGAGAGTAGAGTTATGCATCTGTAGTTCTCGCTATGTTAAAATCTCTTTTTTACATCTTGATGAGATATTCTTCTTTCGAGTCCATTCGTATTTGTGCCTTTTCTTAAATCTTGCTACAGATAGAGCAGATTATCTTTGCAGTTACTTCCATGTCTTAATTGAATGCCTCATATTGTGTGTTATCTGTTCTTTCTATCTCAACATTCTTGATTTTTCTGCAGGCAATGATGATTGTTTCGAATATGGGTGCGTCACAATTAGTTAGTTGATCTGTTAGTGCTTTTTCAATGTTGAGTAGATTGGGTGGAGCTGGCTTATTCAAGAGTTTTTCAAAGTGCATTCTGAGAATTAAGAACCTATGCTCAATCCTGATTTAATAGAGATAGACTGTCACAATATTCTGGATAACTCTTTTCACCGTTTACAGTGAACTCGAAATTCAGTAAAGGTTTATTTAAGTAAATGCACTGTTGTTCAGCAGTTTTTCGCTCCATGTTCAGTGGTTGCTGTATATAATAGCCAGATATTTGTAACTAATAGTTGATGAATGGAAAATTAAGACACGACCTTCAGACAATCTGCATACGCCAAATATGTACTTGCGTGAAAGCAACTTCGAATTTATTTATGTATGCTGTGAACAGCAACAGAAGTCAGGCACGACCCTTTTTACGCTGCCAGTGACTGTAAAAGCAAACTGAAGTTTACTTAGGCCGGTTTTTGCTGATGACTTAGGAAGTGTAAGTGTGGTGCTTTACAAAATGAGTTCCCTTTTAGCAAAGTGATGGTTGACAATTCAAAAGCTTTAAAAATTTCAAGGTATGTCAACAAATGTACTTCACCTAGATTACATTTAATTAGGACAAAGATAAAACGTCTTTGGAATCATTCACATAAGAAATGATTTGAATAACTCATGTGGCAAGTCGACGATTGGTTATTTCATTCAAACTGAACAACTGCATGTTGACTCATGAAAAATCATTTCCATTGGATTAGAGGTTTTTGAATTATTGTTAACTGATAGATAATCAATGAAGTTCGTTTCTAGTATCAGATTTCTACTGTTTCATAGTATCTGACGCGATATAGGTGTGAGGATGAGTGCCTGTTTTCAGGGAGAGAGTAAAGTGCTTCAGAAAAATAGTGAGATATATATGTTTTATAGTGCTGATAGTGTAGTAAACGAGAACACAGGTGGGGCAACCGAATCGTATATAACCAAAATTACAGATTTACTGAGTAAAATCGGAAAACCATATCGTAAATTGTTCATTTGCCAAAGATCGGTTCATCCTAATAAACTGGACTGTTCCTGTTGCCGAACATCAATCCATTGTCACTATTCATGCGTTTCATACAAATTCCATTGTTTTCTAACTCTTCCTTTCTTAATCTTCCCCCATATTATGCTGCCAGACATTAAGTTGACACTCACGTCATATACTACTTATAAGTAGCTCACACCACAATAGGTGTCCAGATAACAGTTGCTTATAGGGGTGTTAGGTTTTGAATAACAAGATGATCACGTCTTACTGATGTATCGTAGTTAAGAGGCAAAAACAATAGTAGTAGAACACATTACACTGTTCTTCTTCACATTCATTTTTAACGTGCGTACTGTTTGTTCTGAGTCAACACAGGGATTCATTAAGCTTGATAGGTGCAACAACCGACTTTTCAGTATGTTTCAACTATGAAACAGGTAAATGTAAATTAAGTTTGAACAAGATAGAGCAGTAAAGTTTTTGGTATTTTTAATTAAGACAGAAAAGAGAATCGTGAAAGGCTGGCTGCTAAAAGAAGCTTTAAGTAGAACCTTAAAAAGCACGTTTTACTGTGAGTGTAAATTATTTTAGTGATATCACCAGCCAAAAATAAAATTACAGATGTAGATATTATGGTGTCGTCAACATTGAGTACAACTAATCTAATAGACGATCAAACAATAAAAGGGTGATAGAAGAAAATTCTTCGAGAATAGAACAGTAAGTTTGATTGTGTTTTTATTTAAGACAGATGCATTGAAAAGACTATTGCGAAAGGTCAGTTGCTAAAAGCAGCTTTAGGTAGATCCTTGAAAAGCACCTTCACAATATTCAAAGTGTGACTGTAAATTATTTTAATGATCTCACCAGCCAAAAATAAAATTACAGATGTAAATTTTATGGTATCCTCAATATTGGAGGAGACTGATCAATTAGACGATCAAAGATAAGTGATAGAGGAAAATTGCTTAGGGGTAGTATTAGTTTTTGCATTAACCGGTCATTCTATCTAAACACACTGTATTACACAATACTCAAACATTGTGAAATATTTGTATCGTTATACGATAAAGTATCTCACATCTTTAAATGTACACATTTTATTAATCGTATGTTCGTTAGTTGTGTACCATTCTTTACAACGCAATCTGTTTAATAACACGTAGGAGTCTGTTTTGTTACATTCTGTTGTCATTTTGTTTCCAGCAATCTTCACGCAGGTGGTAAAGTGTAGTGCAAAAGTTTTATTATGCAATAAAAAATTATACTATCGATTGTGATAAACGAATTCGAACAACATGTGAGGAATCACAGACATTGTAAAAAGGGAAGCAAATAACATTTCATTCATTTTGTCAAATAAGTCGAATTTAGGTGATTCGATATTATTAATCAATTTCAAACCAATGTAATTGAGAAATAAACGCAATATTTATTTGAATAAATGATTTATAGGCTGATCGAAGTGTATGACTGGTAACTGAAAAGTTGTGGATCAAATTAGTTGATGTGATGTGGTTATAGAAATCAATTTAGATAATAAACAATGCGTATCAATAATCATAATATACAAATCGCTATTATTCTCATATTTTCGATGATTTTAATTCCTGTAATAGTCGGTAGTTCGCTTGATTTGCATATCAAACATAAAAAAACAGTTTTGTTTGTTTTTGGTTCTTTGCAGAGGAAGCAAAAGCATCTGCAAATCTGTGAACTCTTAAAGTTAGACAAATGGTTCTGGTTAAGTATGGTATAAACAGTTTGGAGGATTGTGAATTTTAATGTCTGTGTTGAATCTACGGAAGTAGTTCATTATTTTAGTTGCACTCGAACTGATTCCCTTTATTTAAAACCGATGAAATTTATCTTTCATTCAGTTTTCGTACATCAAACTTGACGAATCCCGTTTGTGCGACGTTGATAGTAAAAAAGCTTCATACAGTTTCTGTTGAATTAGCAATTTTCTGGATAGGACGGACATAGGAATACAAAAGCGTACAAGCGAATCCGAGTGAAGTGCAGTAAGTGAATGTGACAAGTCTACTCAATGAAGCATGAGAAGGCATATATCGTCAGAAAAAATAAGCTGGATAAGCTAATTAAACAGCACATACAAACACTGGAATACAAACAGCCAAAATATCAGCGAATAGTTGACAAGGTCGGAAGAAATGTGAATAACTAAAGAACAGTGGATTGAGTAAGTTTTCCAAAGGCTAGGCAAGTCCTGGGGACTCGACATAAAGTTACACTCACTACAGAAACTTCATCAAAATAAAGTGATTCGGACGTCGAATGCGTGTATTGTTTAACCACGTACTCCAAAACATGATATTATCTAGCATAGGAGTAAGTGGTAGAAAAAAAGTTGGAAATCAAGTCAGATATTGATATTAGCTATCCGTCGTTGGCTTTTCATTTTAGTCAGACTGACAGACGCAAAATACTTGCTTCAGATCTTCACCATAACAATGATTTATTGTCGAAACTTAGAAATACTCGGAAAGATCGAGATGCTTTCGCTCTAAGATTCGAAATAACCGTGTTATTTCACATTCGCTATCTGGCCTATTCATTTCATCACTTTGAACCACATTCTTCTTGTCACCTCTGAAATTAAATATTTTGCTATTCCTATTAAAGATTTCATTCCATTGTACCAAGATGATGTTAAAATTTGGACTTAGTTCAATAGGTTACTGGAACTTAACAATCGGTGTTGGGAAGAGAAAATTTAGATTTTAAATACTGAATATAAAGATAACTCCTTATCTTAACTCAGGTGATACGTAGTAAGTAATATCGATACACAAAGAAGTAGCAGACATATATATTGAAATAACAACAATTAATTTTTCGAAATTATGATCGATTTTAACTGAAGTTGAAAATGGTTAGATTGTAGTACCAATCGAAAATAAGAATAAACCTGTTAACTTAAGTTTACTTGTTGACAATAAAAAAATTTCGGTGTACTTGGATTCTAAAACTACATTCTCATGTATAAAGATGTTAGAAAATTAAAACTATTGGTATCAAAAGATGACTGTATACTCGTCTCCAAATGTGGTTAAAACTTGTATGAGTTCACCTTAGTCGAATAACGAGAACAAAATAATAAACCAGCGTTCAGGCCGGCTACTGTGATCCTTCTACCGAATTGAGCCAGCAAGAAGTCTTGATATAGTGTAGAAAGTGTATTCTTTAAACATCCAGTCGGCAGATAAAGAATCCAAGCACTCAAATTGCGTTTGTTTGTACTCCATAGAGACGTCCTTGCGAAAGTCACAAAAATAGCACACTAAACGGACACAGAAATCAACCGTAGCCAGTGATTTTCCTGGTGGGAAATTTATTCTCAAAGTCAACTGATCGGCTCATGAAATAAACCCAAAATAAAGATATTTATCAAGCGAGTTTTGAGGATGTAACATCTGCAACAAAGATCACCTGTCATTCGATTTTATGTATTCATAAGTGGTGCTACTGAAGTATTATTATTTTTAGGCTTCGGAATTCAAAACTCTCACATGTTGTTACAAAATTTGTTTGTTAGTCGGAAGTTTTTAATTTTTTAATAGTAATGAATAGGTGCACGAATAGTTGTTAAAATTTTCACTGTAAGTCTTGTAGTCTGCAGTTGAACTGTACGGATGATGTTTCGGTCTGGTGACAATTATTCAAAAGATCAACTTATTGCGAAAGCCTCGACTAACAGGAATCAGATACGAATGTTAAAGTTATTAAATTTTCATGATATAAATGAACAAGTAAATAGTTTTTGAAGATATGAATGTTGTAAGCTGGATCATACAAAAAAGAATTGAGCATTTTTGTAAGACACCAAATTTTTTTTCAAACATACCGACTAGATCAATATCCTCAAAAACAATCAGGGGAGCTGAAAAAAACCATTTTTTCTGATGCTTTTACTTGTTACTTTTCTGTTTTCTTCAAATGTGTAGTTAAACTATTTGTAATGACAAAATACAATTTCATTTTTTTACTGATATCGCTATTGAGTAGAAATTTGTATTTGTTCTGAAATTTCAGTAACTGAATACAAGTCACTTTGTTTTTCGCACAGTATTTCACGACTAATTCATGACTTTACTTTGATGAGAATCTGTATTTTCTTCATTCATTCCAAACACCATAGTGAATAATTTTCTATTTACTACTGAAACCAAATCGTTTGTTGTAATGAATAAAATAACAATAAATTTCAGCTCTAATAATCATTTTCAATTAAAATGAACAGGTCATGTGAATACACACTTACTGACTGATTGAACATACTATCAAGCCTACACGATACTGTTGCTTTCGGGGTTACTATCAAGTGAGTATAATTTCAGTTAATATAAATTTTAGTGTGCATAATTATCAACGTTCGTAGGGAATTCCGGTTTGATTGTACAGATAAATAAATGAGAACTTTACATTGAAATTGACAATCTAATAAGATATTATTATTTGTGGAATTTTCAATCCCATGCACCATTTTCGGAATCTCAGATGATCGGTGTGCCTGAGTATGATTGTCATTCCGTGACTGAGTACATGTCTAAAACTGTCTATAACATCTTACATCAACAGTGTCTCCTGAATGAATTTATTATAATATAGAAAATCATTTTATCGATTTCATGTTGTGTTGTGGGTAAAAAAATCGTGGTCATGACACAAACAACAATCTCATCAAAGACGTAGATCCGTCGTTATCAGAAGAGGATATTTAGGGAATTGTGATTTTCAACCTCAAGACTAAAAGCGAATGAAAACATTCAAAAGCTAAAATACGAACGTGTTCACTCCTTGTCGTTCTAATGCAATTTGAATTAATAATAAAATGACTTCCAGGTCGTTTCTGAAAAATGTCGATTTACAAGTAAATATAATCAGTCAACGATGAGTAACTTCAGATCATCGAATTTTTGTTAGGTCACGGATAAATAAAAAACAATATGAATCAAGTTGACAAGTATGCTCCATCTAATTTATAAAGAAACAGTTTTATCAAGTACTTATGTGTTGAGGACGTGAAGTTCCCTAGAGATTACTTGTTGGAGGTCTTAATTTTGTAATTTTATTTCGGAATTTCGAATTTCCGTGTTTTCGCGCCAAAGACGCTCATTTTGACCTCCAGCTTGCATTTTTCACTTGGAATTCCTTGGCAGTCATTGTTTGATGGATTATTTTAGTATGCCATTTTGTAGCTTTCATCAAGGACATTTTGCGCTTGTGGATCTCATACTTTCTAGTCGCCTGTAGCACACACTTATCTACGTCTTATCAAAACTACTTCCTTAAGAGTCTGGTGTCTTTGAATCCTCGATCCTTGTTCCGTTTACCGAATAAAGTGAAAATATAGGCATTACGACTGACTATCTTATCTTCACTTATATTATTCGTAATCATTCTCAAGATTTTAAAGTTTTTCGCTGAATACAAAATAGTCATTTGTACTTATTTTCTCATATATTGAAATGTCCTCTTCTTCTTATATTATACCTTACTTTTTTTAACATTGGTTTCGCATTTTCATTTATGAACATGATCACAATATTTATTAATTACTTTTATCTACAGGAACTGATACAACATGTCATATTGTTGGTGTCTCAAAGATCAAATAGTCTCAGTTGTAAAATTTATTTTCAATGTCCAACGACTAAGCAGTTGACTTTAATTCTAAAGTCTAGTATTGACTGGTATAGTACGAATGTACTAGCGGTTTAATGTTCATCGATCGAAACAGTCGACCGTTCAACAACATCAAGATTCCGGCAATTATAACCTCAGCTTACATTATCAAACATCTGAAGATTATCTGAGAGTTGTTTGTTGACAGTGCATATTTTAGTGAGACTACATTTATAATGCGATAACTGCCACTATAATCGACCGACAATAAGTAGAATCAAATTTGTGGTTACCCACTCGTTTTTGATATATACTTTAATTTACTGAAATTTAACCTACATAAATACTTTTGTTATGATATAGATTTCAATAGTTTCATGAATATGTGAAGAACTGTACGCTCTTCTTTCAACTGTATCTTTCTGACATTGAATAAAGAGCTTGAAATAAGGCAATCAACAGAGATAAGAATGCGATTGTCAATATAATGGTTTATTTGGTTTCCTTTTCAGCTTTATAAATACATGTTTTATTTTTGCCACCAAGTTCTATGGCAAAATATTCCAAAAAGCATTTAAAAGTGTCAGCTAAACGTAAGTATAAATTGGTCCTGCAAAGAGATGCAATAAAAACAATGAGAAATGACGAAAATGTTCACAAAATATTTGATTTCATTGCAATAAATGATACTCCTAATTTTTAGCAAGATAATTTCACTGATAAGTGGATGTCCTGCAAACATGTATGTGGAAAATGTTGGGTTTAACTGAAATCATGAGTCGGTACATGTGAGACTACCACCATTATAGATAAAGAAGCACGGGATGCCTGTCTCGTCATTGTATGCGACGTAAGCATATATGATATGGTAAGCTTGTAGCGAACCCAAAACCATCGATCTCTTGCGCAAAAGGTAAACCTATAGACAACTGAACCAGCATCTAAAGGTAATGATGCAGAGACTGTAGCATACCTACTTATTAATTAAAAAATTCAATGAAGCCCACATCCTAGACTCCATAGCGATTGTGCATCAAGTTATGATGAAATATGAAAACGATCAAATATCAGTTTCTTATATTATGTCTTATAATTATTTCATTAATGGATTATTTTAAATTTGAGAGCGCGATTCAACTTACCAAGTACTTAGAATCAGTTCTCTTAAATAACAGTTCGCTAAAGTTAGTTCCTTATATCTGTATTTATTCATTTCAATTTATGTGGCTTTACAATATCAAATTGAATGGAAAAAACCTTTTATGTTTCCTTCTAAACTGTACATATATTGTTTAAATTTGATATTCAATATGGCTACAGCGATTTCGGATTTGATACCGTAGTCATTTGGACTGGAAGCAATTATTCTTCCAGAAGCGGATACCCACCAGGGTAATTTGGACTTGGAACGTGTAACAACTGTTGGGCAAATGTCTGTATTTCCATTTTATATGATTAAAGAACGATTTCTCCCAGAATTATTGTGTTTTCGCTATTGGATCCGGGACGTCGAGTGGCAACGTGCACCTAATTGAAACAAAGTGAACTGCTACGCTGTAAAATCCATCTGCAATTACTAAGCCTCAAATATAAGATTTCGATTACTTCTGCCAGGTTTGTGGGTACGAATGAACCATTTGGGATAACTGATGGATTTGAAAGTGAACTGTTAGCTGTACACTGTCAAGTATCAAAATCAAAATGGCTCCGAAAATGACCCCGAAGAAGTTAACATATCGTTAAATGAGCATGCATAACGTTAAAACACGACTAGAACTGACACTACGTCACCTGTGTGAAATAACAATGAAGAAATCTTAAGCTCAAAAAGATCAAGAATATTTCTGTTGAAGTAACATTCATGTTAACTTATAATACGACTAATAAATTTTGTAAAAGGAAGCAGATAAGTGAAATAATTGGCTTAACAGTTCAAGATTCATAATACTGGATGACTGTGAATCATTTTGTTAAACAGTCAGTCCAATATAAATACTCCTATTCAGAGACCGATAGGCGCATAAACTATAAAAATTTTGCATCCGAATAAATGAATGACATCAATGAAATCAATATTGTACTTACTCCAAATTAAAGATGACTAGTAAAATAAATGATAATAAAAACGTCAATATTTATGGTATACGTGAAACTCGATCAGTTGAATAAGTTGGGACATTGGTAACATGTACTCAACCACCGACTGCATTGACGAGTTATGTTTTGTGGTGTAGGAGTAAATTGGAATAAATCTAGGGGTGAGCAGACCGAAACATGGCACAAATCCATGAATTCACTGACAAGTAGACAGAGTCCTATCGATGGATATAGGCTACCTGGTTGAGGTCCGCGAGACGAATGTCACCGATGGTTAGAGATTGAAAGATATGGCTCAAAATCGTTTACAATAACGCATGTGCATTCACTCATTCTGTTCCCTCAAATTCTTAACTTCTGAACTCTTCATCGTCTCTACTTCTCTGTTTCTAAAGATATCTCATTGAATTAAAATTCATGAATAATATCTTCAAACCCTTAGCTTCTCCATTACTGCTAATACTTCTACTATTGCAACATTTATCGGATTTGAACTGACAGTTGCAACTCTGTGCTGACGTGGATTACCAAAGTGAATTTATGTACTCATGTGTGAAGTTCTAAGTTATAATTGACTAAGTGGTTCATGGTATACAACAAACTATGCTCATTCAATACTAAACAGAAATTCAGTTATCACTGTTTAACAAGTGATAATGATGAACTTATACGAAACTAAACTATTCTAATTTCTTTCACAGTTTGTTCAATGCTCAATAGTAATACTGACATGCCGAACATTATTCAAATATCAATTTATCATTTACATAATATTTTTTTAGTATGTTTATTAGTAAAAATTGTAAACCATTTTCAATGTATAAGTAAGAAAACGGAATAGTCTGTGTCAGAGTGTCTGTTTTAGTGATGATTCCTTGTTAGTTAAAGCTAATTTCTCAATATGATTCGTTCTGAACATGATAAATATCTGTGTCACTCTCTATGATTATTCAGTCATGGTCATTCGACTTACCAGATTCTCCTGAAATTAGTTGAATGAAAATGTTGCGTTCAGTAAATTCTAATGTTACGTCGTTAGAGAATAATCAAAATTCCATCAGCACTATATTGGAAATAATATTTCATCTTTTGATAAGACACGAAAATGTCATTGTTTCAATGTTGTCGGTGTTGAACATTGGAATAATATAATTTTAGCAGCAAGTTACGCTGTTCAAATGATCAGTCGGTGTCATTTTCAGTCAGTAAGAATCATTCTTCAGTTGAAAGTTTATCAATGTCCAACTGCCGACAGTATGCGTTTCCAACATTATACAAAATGCCTCATGTGTAATCTGACAAATGTCAATAATTGTTTGTTATTAAACAAATATATATAAACGTTACATTTTATATATATATTTGTTTAATAACAAACAATTATTGACATTTGTCAGATTACACATGAGGCATTTTGTATAATGTTGGAAAACGCATAACTGGCGGCAGTTGGACATTGATAAACTTTCAACTGAAGAATGATTCTTACTGACTGAAAATGACACCGACTGATCATTTGAACAGCGTAACTTGCTGCTAAAATTATATTATTCCAATGTTCAACACCGACAACATTGAAAACAATGACATTTTCGTGTCTTATCAAAAGATGAAATATTATTCCAATATAGTGATGATGGAATTTTGATTATTCTCTAACGACGTAACATTAGAATTTACTGAACGCAACATTTTCATTCAACTAATTTCAGGAGAATACTGGTTAAGTCGAATGGACCATGACTCGAATAATCATAGAGAGAGTGACACAGATATTTATCATGTGTTCAGAACGATAATCATATTGAAGAAATTAGCTTTAAACTAACAAGGAGATCATCACTGAAAACAGACACTCTGACACAGGACTATTCCGTTTTTCTTTCTTATACATTGAAAAAATGGTTTACAATTTTTTACTAATAAAACATACTAAAAAAAATATTATGTAAAATGATAACTTGATATTTTGAATAATGTTCGGCATGTCAGTATTTACTATTTGAGCATTGAAACAAACTGTGAAAGGAAATATTAGAATAGTTTTAGTTTCGTATAAGTTCATCATTATCACTTGTTAAACAGTGGATAACTGAATTTCTGTTTAGTATTGAATGAGCATAGTTTTTGTTGTATACTCATGAAACCACTTAGTCAATTATAACTATTAGAACTTCACACATGAGTACATAAATTCACTTTGGTAATCCACGTCAGCACAGAGTT
>CALYCR020000569.1:0-13287 GCA_944470395.2 Schistosoma turkestanicum
ATATCTTAACCAGTGAGCTATTTACTCGACTAACAGACATAACTGCGACAATGTATAATCGATTTTCATTTCACTCAATTGTATATCAAAATAATGATCTGAATTACTAAACATTCATAACTGAAATGGTTTGTAATGCATTTTCAATAATTTTTTCAGAAAATTAAGAAACTTGAGAAGAAGCAATGATGTCTTGCTGTATCTCATTTCGAAACAATTAAACTCTTGATCTCAGATAAATAAACTAAACATTAGTTGTGTGCCGTAAATTAAAGAGCGGGGAGGTTCTTGATGAGCACCTGAATCAAATTCCCTTGGATCAACATTCTCGAAAATGTCTATTCTCTTGTATAGTATATTCTCCTGAAAATGTTCTAACTAGTTCTCACGACGAACACACTGCAATTAATCACATCTTAATCCCTAGAACCACTCATATACAATTTACACAGAATATGTCAATATCATGTTAGTTTTCGGTTACCGTGTCCTACTGTAAGACATCACAGCATATATTTATGTGTGTTTGTGTGTGCAAGTAGGTTTGAAGAATGACTGTGGTGCGCGCTACTTATAAGAAGTATATGACGCGAGTAAAAACGTAATGTCTGGCAGCATATGGGGGGAGATCAAGAAAGAAAGAGTGGGGACACACTGGAATTTGTATGAAACGCATGAATAGTGAAATGTCAGACAATGGATTGATGTTGTTTGCAACAGGAACAATCCAGTTCGATATGGTGGATTGATATTTTGCAAATTAATGATTTACCATATGGTTATCCTATTTTACCACTTAACTCTGTAAAATTCGATTGCCCTCACCTGTGTTCTCCTTCACTACATGACTATAATGTCTAGGAGTACAGTTAGCATTGTCAGAAAAGTCGAAAATTCTAGTGTCTACTCATTGTGAGATTGTTATTTTCATGATGAACAGTCTATGTGATACTCGATTTATTTGAGATTACCATTATCAAACCTCAATCATTCTAACTATCATGTAGCTATCTGCATTTGTTTCTGAAACACAATTTGCATTTAAGTGGATTGTGTGAATATTATACAAACACATATTGGTTGATGTTTTGTACGTCCTGGTACCTCATTATTTCTGTATGGAGTTCCTAGTGCTTGAAATATATATTTAGTTCCACATATTAGTAAACCTGTTTCTACTGAACCGTCAATTTGATGTAATATTCCATTCCTTCCAACTTATATTTCTTCTGGTTAGCGTTTTTTTGTCAACGTACTGTGGGAGAAAACAAACCAGATTCCTGTGGAGGAGGAAATTAGGAAGAAGCGGTGGAGTTGGTGGATAGGACACACATTAAGAAAATCACCTAACTTCGTTACAAGACAAGCCCTCACATGGAACCCTCAAAGCAAAGTGAAAAGAGGAAGGCCAAGGAATACATTACACCGAGAAATAGAGGAAGATATGAGAGGAATGAACAAACATTGGACAGAACTGGAGAGGGAAGCCCAGGACAGAGTTGGTTGGAGTAAACTGGTGGTCGGCCTATGCTCCATTGGGAGTAACAGTCGTAAGTAAGTAAGTAAGTCCAACATATATTCAGTATTGTCCAATCCTACAACTAAACTGTGCTACTATTGACTGACTTGAGTTATGCAAATTAATGATTCCCATTATCAAGTATAGTCAAACGTGTGAGTATAAATCAAAGCCGATACAGCTATGAGTGATTTCAAATCTGTTGATTTGATAAAGTGGAGTGAAGATTTTATTTGATATAAGTCTCTGAGGGCTGAAACTGACAATATGACAGAATGATATTACAGCGATCACAGCTTGAGATCGTTGATCTATATCATGTGCCAGTCACCACACAGAATCCTAGTGATTTTCTGTGATGCATCTAATCATTCTTCAATAGCCTGACATCCTAGACTCGATCATTTACATTTCTAATCTGTATCATTAGACCTGAACATATTCAAACTCAATTGGTTCGCTTAACACAAGCACTTCACTGTCTTTTGCCTTGATTTGAATGATTATGTCAGAAGCCAACGCCTATCACAACATCCAAGTCAATCATAACATGGAGTACAAAAACCCAATCACATATCAAGAAGGAGTTACTACATCAAGGGGAGATAGAGAACTGAGCAATAGGTTTTTTTAAAAAAAAAAACTAACAAACAGAGACTTAAGAAACCATAAAAGCATACGACAAACGCTTACATGCTCCAGAATACAAACATTTGAGTATTTCATAACTGCAGACTAAGAATATACACAATAGCTTTTAGGAGTACAACCATCAATACTCATCTAGTTATAACGATAACCTATCGATTGACAAACAATCAGTCAACATTTCTGTATCGAGTAAAGTGAAACGAATTATGCGCTTTGCTCCTTAGACCGTGTTTTTTCTTTTAAAAAAATCATTGATCAATTTATAGTGAACAGTTGAATCATTACTTACTTACGCCTGTCAACCCCAATGGAGCATAGGCCGCCAACCAGTTTTCGCCAACCAACTCTGTTTTGGGCTTCCCTCTCCAGTTCTGTCCAATGTTTGTTCATTCCCCTCATATCTTTCTCTATTTCTCGGCGTAATGTGTTCTTTGGCCTTCCTCTTTTCATTTTGCTTTGAGGGTTCCATGTGAGGGCTTGTCTTGTAATGAAGTTAGGTGCTTTTCGTAGTGTCTGTCCTATCTATACTACATTGTTTTTTCCCTCTTTAACATCATGTGTTGCAAATATTTTTCTACTGAAATGAGACACCGAACTGATGTATCAACTTTGTTTACCAAATATTTATATTCTTTAAATAAAATGCCTACGATATGGTAAGACGCTAACGAAATACACCATGAGAAATGTGGTGATTAGATTGTAGAGAGTGCTAAATAAACTAGAATGATACAAAACCATTACCATCTTTCTATTCTAATCGATTTTTGATAAGTTATCATGCTAGTGAATTGCACGAACTCTTCTTATCTCAGGAAGCCGATAATGTATTAAAACTGAAGAATTGATCGGAGTGTGAGTGATGTATGAATTCTTATTTTACCAATTGTCCATGTAGTGTAATTAAATCCTACGATGAGAGTAATTATATAACTTCATTCAATAAAATTATTGAAAACTGTAGGTGTTAGATGCATGCTGACTTCCTGGTAGCGTACTTTTCATTCATCCGATTGCATACCTCTTTCAACTAGATATCAACTGCAGAAGCGTCGGAAATATCATCTTTTACAATGTTCAGTCAATAATCAAAGGATTTGATGTAACGTAGCCGTGTAAAACATGCAAGTTACTTTTAAAAGAGAATACTGATACCCCTGGTGTAACTGTAACTGAAATAATTTAGCAGAAGTTATATCAGTAGTGTTGATGAGTAATAAAGTATTAGAATATAGATTTGACTCAGCGAAAATAACATACAAGTGCTTTTAAATGTAGCGTTTTTATACTATCATTTCTAAATAAAACTCTATTAATCAAGTTTTAGCCATAAAAATGATTCAAGTTATTACTTTCATTTTTAAATTGTATAGTAGTATCTCAACATAGTAGTGGAGGCGATGTCCAGTCACTTGGACAAGTGACCACAATTCATTCAGAACTGGAGAAACATTATCATGGTCAGCACAGTCCGTGACCAATCAACTGGAAGTATCTCAATCATACAGCTCGAGCTAACAGGAGTTTGGCCATTTGTACCGATATATAAATGTACCAAGTTCAACATTGCCTTTGACTGGCTGACACATATTAGATCAGTTACTTCCCGAATAACTCAGTTTTAACGTGAAGTTAGGTGAAAAAAGGTCAAATTCGTTACGGAGAACCAAATTCCTCAAGATTACAAGTATACCTGGCTGACGAGAGACAAATAGCTAGAATATCAATCAAATATATATATATATACATATATATACAAGACAGCAGTCGTTTGAGTTGATATTGAGGTTAGGCGTTCGCGCGCAAGACCGAAGACCCTGGTTTCGAATCCTGCGAGTTGCAGGAGTCGTGGATACGCACTTACACTAATGAGTCCCATATCAAGACGAAACGGCCATCCAGTGCTTTTAGGTTTCTAATTATGGTAGTCTAACAATGATTGATTGTTGATTTCAATGTGTAAAACACCTAATATCTCTATTGAAAATACTCCATTATCCTTGTCGTTTTGTCCAATATACAATGCGGCAGCGTATCACAAATACCCCAAATCACTTTTAAAATTAAAAAAAAACCAGAACAACTTTGGAAGCAAATAAAACAACATGTTTTTATTCATTAATTAATTTTTGTCAGAATAAGCATAAACATAAATTCATAGCATTTGTATTTTTTCGTTTGTTAAGAACACAGTCTGTGAGTCGCCGCTACACACAACAGTTGAAAATTTGGATAATAATTGTTGAAACTAACTAACTAACTAAGGCAATTATCATAATATCATTTGAAAAAGCTTGTTTTTCCTCTTTTTATGCACAACATTTAAAAACATAAATCATCGGTTGTCCATCAGATGATTTCAAATAAACACGTGGACTTGGCAATGGTTGATGAAGTTCCAGAATTTTATTTGATGGATAGATTATTTTCGGTATAATACAAGAGCATACATTGGAAAAGTCGATTGTTCCACTGACAATATCATTAGTAGATTGTTTGCGTAAAACAATAATGAAAGCTGGGAAACCTTCAGCTTTACGTGTAAATATTTCAAATTGTAACTCTTCTGTCTGAAATATACAAACAAAGTAAAAAAAGCATTGTGAAAATATATCATTTTGCAAAACATTTATTTGATAGGAGGGAGAAAGAAATATAACAACATGAAGGAAGGCATTAGTGGTTATGATCGCCATCAATTTCAATTACCCTAGATCATATCGTTCTCTAAAGATTGTTCAATTACAATATCACAAACTGAATGAATTCACGAATGAATACCATCAAAACTTACTTCAACATAATTGACTTAGTAACTTAGTACTAACTAGATAAGGATGACAAATCATTAGATGAATTGTTGAAACTGCATCAGTTAAGGTGGTTGGGACATGTGTTATGAATGCCCATGACAAGATATGTTTGGTGGTGTAGGAGTAGGCTGGAAGAAAGCTGGGAGTGTCTGAATCAAAACATGGCATATATTCATGAAATGTCACTGACAACTGGATTGAGTCATGTGGGTAGATGCAGAATACCTACTTGGTTTGAGTCGACAAAACGATACAAACCGATGGTTAAAGATCATGAACAATATGTCTCAAAATCGTTTTCGATGGCGCAGGTGCATTCATTCATTGTGTTCTCTCAAATTCTAATCTCCAGAATTCATCCTCATCATCTCTTTCTTTCTCTTTCTAAAGTTATCTCATTAAATTAAACTTCTAGAATCATATGTGCGAACTCTAATCTTCTCCACTGCTGCTCATACTTCTACTGTAGTGAAGGAGAACACAGGTGGGTCAACCGAATTGTATTTAAAAAAAATTACAGAGTTACTAAGTAAAATCGGAAAACCATATCGTTAATCGTTCATTTGCAAAATATCAGTCCATCATATGGAACTGGACTGTTCCTGTGGCAAAACATCAATCCATTGTCATTATTCCTGCGTTTCATACAAATTACATTGTGTTCCCACTCTTCCTTTCTTGATCTTCCCCCATCTTCTGTTGCGAGACATTACGTTGACACTCACGTCATATACTACTTATAAGTAGCTCGCACCACAATACTACCTCTATCCCTAATGGGATTTGAACTGACAATTGTGCTATGTGCTAATGCTGTATGGCAACTTGAATGCTGATCTATGGTCGTACTTACTACTTAGTTGTTCAGGCCTGTTACCCCCATACCAAACCTTGCTCCTTTATTCACCAGACTTGGGTTTGGCAGTAAGCCTAGACGGACTTCATCTAGAGTTACTTCAATATGAAGTACGAGTTCAATGATGTTGTTTGAGATTGAAAAAATCAAGTTTTTCATAATTCATCTGAAGAAAAAGGCAATCATATCAACAAAAACAACAAAAATTCCATTCATACTCAACATGCCTTTTCAACGAGTTTGACTATAGAAAATGAATTGTTCTAAAAAAGACAAGATTGTTCACTATTGGCATACTTTACCAACCGATCAATGATTGATTGAAAAAACTCTTTTTTTCAAATCATGTAAAACACATTTCAATGCTTTTTAAAACTTGTCAGTAAAATTGTTTAGTTTTTATGTATTCATAAATATGTATATACACGTATTTACTTCAAAAATTGTTGTAAATAGATATTTGATAAAACAGAATGATAGAATTCGATCATTGTGTTGGTGGTGTATTGAATTCTTCTTATGTGAATGTGTGTGTTCGTTCACTAAATACTACTGAATTCATTCGTTACTTAAATTGATAATTGGAAAAATGCCAACACTGTATTTTAGAATCTCGCACACTGAAATATTTGCATTACGGAGTTGTGAAGATTGTTAAGTTACACATTTTTCAAGCCATGAATCGACCAATGTCAGACCACCATTAGAAACCTGGAATCACTGAAAGACGGCCGTTTCGTTCTGGTATAGGACTGAATCATCAGCAGTGCGCATCCACGACTCCTGCACCCCGCAGGATCAGAACCCAGGACCTTCGGTATGGCACGCGAGCGCCCTAACCATCCGACCACTGAGCCGGTATCTAACGGTGTGGATGGAGTCCTATATCAGGACGAAACGGCCGTCCAGTGCTTCCAGGTTTCTAATGGTGATCTAACATTGATCGATTCATGGTTTCAAAAATGTGTAACTTAACAATCTTCACAACCCCGTAACAAAAATTACCTGTGCTCACTAGTGACTAGCTTCGTGAGGAATCTTTTCCGAGTTCTAGTAAGAAGACGTGACCAGTGAAGTTCAACCTGTTCGGGTGTAGGCAGTGTCTACCGAAGACTGTGTATGAGGTTGCGCAACTCCGTGAATTGATCAAGTTGGACATTAACACCGAAGACTGTGTAGTCCGATGGTTAGGCGTTCGACTACAACACCGAAGGTCCTGCGTTCGAATCCTGCGGGGTGCAGGAGTCGTGAATGCGCACTGCTGAGTAGTCCCATACCAGGACGAAACGGCCGTCCAGTGCTTGTGGATTTCTAATCGTGGTCTAACATTGATCGATTCATGATTTCACGAATGTGTAACATTGAAATATTCACAAGCGCCATGTTCGTTTCACACACACCTCTTATACACAAATTATGATTACTTCGGTATGTCGATTATACTGACAATCGGTATGGAATTGAATTGACTCACAATCGTTCATGACATTTGAACTCTTCGCATCACTTCGTAACTTTCATAATAAAAGTTGGACACAGTAGATTGTTATATTTAGATAATGATTTAAGGTGGAGAATTTGACACGATATGATAAATTGTGATCATAGATTTCCCAAATTAAATCCACAATGTATAGTATATGATACTAACCATTCCATAATATCAGATTTGACCGTGAACCGAACCTTCCTGCTTTATCCGGGTTTAGGAGTGATATCGAATGTAGAAGGGCTCCAGGCGGAGGGGAATTAGAAACAACTGTCAACCCAAAATGTAGTTATAATTTTCAATGTGAACGTTAAAACTATTCGGTTGTATAGAGCAGAACTCTGGAGAATTACAAAATCCACCATCCAAAGACAACTCTTCCTGTAGGTCCTCTGATGTAACCGCCGGCATCAAGCTCGGATAAAGGAGACAGACAGACAGACAGATACAACGCAGAACTTCGTACATAAGTACATCAGTTCAGGTTGCCATACCACATCAGCACAGAGACGTAACTGTCAGTTCAAATTCAAGAGTGATAGCGATAGTAGAATTATTAGCAGTAATGGAGAAGATTAGGGAGCGAAGATATGATGCGAAAAGTATAATTCAGTGAGATAAATTTAGGAGGGGAAGGACAGAGATTATGAGGAATTCAGAAGGTTAGAATTTCATAAAACACAAAGAGTGGATGCACCTGCGCCATTGTAAACGATTCTGAGCGATGTTGTTCAAGGTCTCTAACCATTGGTGACTTTCGACTCGCGGACCCCATTCAGATAGCCTACATCTACCAACATGACTCACTCCACTTGTCAGTGATTTCATGGATTTCTGCCAGGACAAAGGAGGCTTGGGCATGGGGTTAGCGACCCCATCTCGTGGAAAAGTAACCTGCTACAAAAATGCTAATCGAAATAAGTAGCTCAAACCATCCAAAAGACAGTTCTCTTATGTAATCTATTGGGGATCCTATGGCCAGACACAATCAGCAGCAACCCTATTGTGGGAGAGAACAAACAAGATTACAGCGGAGGAAGAAATTGAGGAAAAGTGCTGGAAGTAAATAGGACATACAATACGTAAAGCACCCAACCTCCTACATGGTAAGCCCTAACTTGAAATCCGAAAGGTCAGAGGTTAAGAGAAAGACCAAAGGACATATTACACCGGTAATTGGATGCTGACATGAAAAAATGAATAGCGATTAAGTACAAATGGAAAAGAAGGCTCAGGACAGAGTTTGACTGGAAAATGTCGGTCATGGGTCCATGTTCTTTGTTGGATATCGTAACTAAATAAGTTTGTTGAATGGAGATTGAAATCACTTAATGATAAGTTGTGTATATGTACTTTTTTATGAGAAGTAATAATCTGGCCAATTAAAAAAAAGTATAAGATAATTTTGAATGTATAGGTTAACGTGAATATGTGGATAATTTATATGGGTAAAAATGCTATGATGTGAACTAACACATGTGACCTTGAATAGTGAGTGAGTGAATGAGTGTGAACAAGGTGAAGGACATCAATTTAATATGACTGTTGAAGAATTGAATATTATTTCTATTCAGTGTATACAGATTCAAGTACATTGAACATACAAACAACGACTCGTTTACTGACAGTAACTGAATGAATGTATGAATGTGTGAATGAATGAGTGAATGAATGAGTGAATGAGTGCCAATTGAAATTGTGGATGTCATGCTTTCAGACTCCAATTCAACATTTACTAGACGTAATTGGTGACCGGGATAATTGTCATGCTCTCACTAGTGACTAGTTTCGTGAGAGGATTATCGGATTTATATTGAAAAGCTTTGACCAGCAGAATTCAACCATGTTGGTTTTGTGGCAGTTACTCAATGAATAGAATGGTTGACGGTAGTGCTATATCGCGGATTGATTGAGTTCGTAGATCTGCGCTACTGATAAGTCCCATAGTAGAACAAGATGACTGTTCAATATTTTCTCATTTCATAGGCAACCTCGATTGAGATCAATCTGCAAACAATTAAAATTTAAATCATGAAAATTTGATCAATTGAACAGACTTACTTCGATTGATCACACATCTCTTCACTCACACCAACAAAATGATCGAATTCTATCATTCTGTTTGATCGAATACTTTTCTAAAACAATTTTTGAAGTAAATACGTGTATATACATATGAATACATAAAAACTAAACAATTTTACTGACAAGTTTTAAAAAGCATTGAAATGTGTTTTACATGACTGAATATCAAGCTCATGGAAAGAATTTCTTCAATCATTGATCGATTGGTAAAGTATGCCAATAGTGAACAATCTTGTCTTTTTTTGAACAATTCATTTTCTATAGTCAAACTCGTTGAAAAGGCGCGTTGAGTATGAATGGAATTTCTCGTTGTTTTTGTTGATATGATTGCCTTTTTCTTCAGATGAATTATGAAAAACTTGTTTTTTTTTTTTCAATCTCAAACAACATAATTGAACTTGTACTTCATATTGAAGTAACTCTAGATGAAGTTCGTCTAGGGTTACTGCCAAACCCAAGTCTGGTGAATAAAGGAACAAGGTTTGGCATGAGGGTAACAGGCCTGAACAACTAAGTAGTTAGTACGACCATAGATCAGCATTTAAGTTGCCATACAGCATTAGCACATAGACACAATTGTCAGTTCAAATCCCATTGGGGTTAGAGATAGTAGAAGTATGAGCTGTAATGGAGAAGATTAGAGTTCGAACATATGATTCTAGAAGTTTAATTCAGTGAGACAACTTTAGAAACAGAAAGATAGAGATGATGAGGAGGAATTCTGGAGATTAGAATTTGAGAGAACACAATGAATGAATACACCTGCACCATCGCAAACGATTTTGGGCCATATCGTTCAAGATCTTTAACCATCGGTTTGTATCGTTTTGTGGACCCAAACCAGGTATTCTGCATCTACCCACATGACTCAATCCGCTAGTCAGTGACATTACATGGATTTGTGCCATGTTTCGATTTGACCGCTTCTAGCTTTCTTCCAACCTACTCCTACACCACCAAACATATCTTGTCATGGGCATTCGTAACACATGTTCCAATAACCTTAACTGATGCAGTTTCAACACTTCATCTACTGATTTGTCATCCTTATCTAGTTAGTACTAAGTCATTAAGTCAATTATGTTGAAGTAAGTTTTGATGGTATTCATTCGCGAATTCATTCATTTTGTAGTATTGTAATTGATCTAGTGTTTATATTCAATCATGACATACCGCTAAAATCTTCTTTATTACTTACAAGTTCAGTAAATATGACAAATAGAAACTGAAATAATTCAAAAATATAAACTGATTCAGTGAAATTATATGATGATAAACTTTTCGAAATCATAAATCTATCAATGTTAGACCACCATCAGAAAAACTAGAAGAACGCGGGGCGGCGGTTTCATCCTGGTGTATGGGACTCATCAGTGTCACTGCGTATCCAAGACTACTGCACTTCACAGGATTGGAAGCCAGAACTTTGGGTGTGTCATGCGAAGGTTTGACCTCTACTAGATGACTGAACAGGCATCTAACCGACTATATATCTAATTTTGCATCAATACACGGTCTTCAGCAATCTCATCCATTATCTTCGGTGAGCACTGCTTCACACTCGAACAATGTTGAACTCTATTGGTCATGACTTCTCAATAGAACACGGAGAAACTTCCTCATAGAGTTTGGTCACTGGTGAGCACATGATGAGTTTCATACCAAGATGAAACTGTCGTCAAATTTTTGTAGGTTTCTAATTGTGTGGTCTAACATTGATTGATTCATGATTTCAAAATGTAGGACGAGATGACTGTTCAATATTTTCTCATTTCAAACGCAACCTCAGTTAAGATCAATCTGCAAACAATCAGAAAATTTGATCAATTGAACAGACTGACTCCCATTGATCACTCATCTCTTCACTCATTCTCAAAATCTTACATCAACCAACAGTTCATAGACACAGTGGATCTACTCCACACTCCATTCAGTAACAGATGAGTTGTGGATGAACAATCAAATCCGTTTACATCAGTCACTTCTACATTGATCCTATTCATCGTGTCTGTGTATCTGTATGCACCAATTTGTGTGAGTGTGAAATGTATTCTTCATCGAATCACAATCACACCATTTCACACTGATTAATTTGACTTCTGTTAACACATCGACCTAATTATAATTGATGTGAGCAAGATGGATGCATGATGACACATGATGACAGGCAATTGATTAATTTAACTAATCCAATGTGAAATGAACACGTGCTATTTTTGGTTTTGTTTAAATCTTGCTTGATCGATGCTTGAATAGAAGAGAGGAATGAATAATGATAGATTTGAATGAGTGAGAATGAATGTTGTTGATGTGTTGAGATGAGTGATTTGACCTTTACATGTTTTAGAGACGTGTTTTGATGCAAGGTTGACATGATTGAATTGGATTACGGATTTAGTGAATTTGATAGCACATGGTGAATACATGTTGACAATGATTGAGTATTTATATCGGTTTATTGGAATAGTCGACACAAGCTATCAGTGTGCATTTGGTTGCTTCCGTTGTGTTGTTGAGTTAGGTTATGTAACACAGTGTAGTTTCGACGTAATATCGAACTCACTCGTTCTCAACATATGATGATTCTAAATCATCAAACTGTCAGTCACATGTACATAATATGAACAACTGTTTTTGTAATGTAACATTTAGTGGCTGAACGTTCGTTTAGTTTAGGAGGTCAGGCATAGTTGTTGAAACTTGTGAATAACCCTATACTTCACATAATATCTGCATCGTTTGACATTGATTGACGATGTCTGCCGCCCTGTTTGAACTTTCAAACGACTCGTTGTAATCATTATACACATTACTGAACGTCAAATTAAGTAACCCTGTCCTAATTTCATTGAGTTGTCTTCTGGTTTAACTGTCAAGTCGCATTTTGGACTTGAAACTCGATTATCTATAGTGTTATTAATGACGTAAGTTTAACCCTGTACATATAACTCATGAGAAACTATATATTTGAATGTACATTGACATTGATGTCTACATAAACTGTATGTTGTATTTGTGCCACAATAATTGGTTAGTCCCCACATATCACATCAAAACTTGATCACTTCATCACGAGAATTCATTCAATGACGACATACTTCTCAAACTATGCATATGTGTCATGTACACCAGTTATGTTCATGATGATTGATGTCGACTGTTGCATACATGAAGTTTGTAGATTGCATCCATCTATTCAGAATGTCTTTTTACCAGACATTTATGTAACTCACCATTATTAGATAAGAGATTTATCAAATTGTGAATTGAAAACGTGGTGACTTCGTCTAATATCAGAGGGAGATGATGTTAAATGATCTGTGTTGTGTAATCACAGAATTAAGGAAACGATATTTGATATTTACAATTTAGTTTATAAATGGCAATGAATTGTGTGTGTGTGTGTGTGTGTACAAATGTGAATAGTCGACCCTCATAATGACTGTTTAAATCATACTAAACACTGAACATTGTCTGAAAATATTAAATTACAATCAAATTGACCAGACATAACATTGAATATTTGTGTGTGTGTATAAATGAATTTTAGAGAAAAAAATGTTTATGATGCCAATGTTTGATGCCAATTCATCATTCGGAATCATATGAGAATGTCAAACTAGTTCACATTAGAGTTCAAGGCAAGCAATCATATTGAAAAATAAGGTTGAGGCGTGCTAAGAGACAAGACAATGTTTACATTAATTAATGTGTAGATGTTTTTTCAAACATGAATTTTTGTAATTAAAACAATTGAGAATTCAATAGAAAGGTGATACCATTTCTCACTATTTCGAAGATGCTATCTGAACCTCTTTGATTAGTAGAATCAAAGTTTATGAGTTGTAAGGCTATTAGCATGATAGGAGCTGTG
>CALYCR020000570.1:0-15741 GCA_944470395.2 Schistosoma turkestanicum
AACTAATATCAATATCAATGAGTATTTTGCACATATTTATACAACATCTACAAAGTCTGCATTCAGTCAAATGATCATTAGTAATCAGTGAAAGTATGTTTTAGATAACAAATAGAATGAAATGACATTCACCGAACTTCGATCAATAATCTTCATCACACTAATTCATGTAAAAACTCGTTTCTCTTTCCTTGTACTCTGAATGGCACTTGTGAAGCCGGATAAAAGAGGATGGTTGGGTATGAAATGAACAAGTTCATTGCATCAATGAATAAAACTGAAAGTCAGTTTAATGAAGAGAATTTTCTCCCGACAATTTAATTGACTTAAGATGTACAATCATATTTACAAACCATTTCGTTTTCTAAAATAGCAGCCCATAGTAAAAATGATTGAGGTGAAGTAATAATAGAAATAACTAGATCGATCGATCATATTTGCATCAAAAGGACCATGAAAAGAAGTGAGAACAATTAGAGAAGCAACCACTTGACTAACATCTGAGTTGAATTTGTGTATCAGTAAAGAATATTTACATTCAGTGAAATTGAATTTTGTAAGAAATTAATGTACAGTGTTGAAACCTCCTTAGATTTATTGATTTTTAAGTGAAGAACGAGAGAGACAGAGAGAGAATGAAAACGGAGATGAATGGTGGGGTAGAGTAAAATGTTCGGAACCTTCTCTACTAGGTGTACGATTGGAAAGCTTTCGTGAAGTTAAAGAATAACATGTGAAACGGTATTGTTTCATCCCAGTAGGTTGTCCAGCTGCTCCATTCTATGCGGAGATTGGATCTTCACTTCCAGTGAATCCATTAATAGGCCACATACCGTTGAAATAAATGATCTGACACACTAATTCAGGATTAAAATTCAGAATTAAAATACTGGTGACTGTCCTTTTCTTAGGAGTTTAATTTTTCTCAGTATTAACCCGATTTTCCACAATCATAATCTCAGTTTCAAGCCTTTGTTTTATGGTGTCACCTCAAGTACTTGTCAGCTTATTTAGCAATCTGCTTATGTAAACAACCAGTGATAAGTTTGCTTTGCTAACACAACAATAAAAATATGGACCATTGAAAGGAGGTGGTTTATTTTAAAAGCGGTGTAGACTTGTGAGAAAAATTACCGGAAAATGTACAAACAGCATGTCCAGTTAACAAAACGGGAAGTAAGCTTGTGTTATGATAAAACGTATTAGCAATACTTGCAGTAAAAATCAATTCCATGAACACAGATTAATATCAGGCTGATTGCTTCTACAGACTACATTGATCATTTCAGCCTAACTGATTTCAGTTAAAGAACTGAGAGGTGTGTTAGCATCACCGATCCAATCAACCAATCACTGATAATTCATTTACTTACTAAGCTGCTGGACAGCTACAAAAAATATTACTTATGTCGCTGAAAACACATATAAGTAGTATGATGTGTGAATATGCTGTGCCAACTTTTGTCGTGTCTTCAATTCCAGTTAGAAATGCTGTGATGTTTTTGATTGCAATTTGATAGTTGATTTGGAAAACAATATCGATATGCTTGTTGAATAAATATGTGCAAATTGTGTTTTCCTATTAACGTAGTAAATTTTAAGTGGGACATTCTCTCTAAACCTAATGGGTAAGTGAATATTTTCCAAGTGAATTTGTCTCTCTCAATGGTCATTCATAAATGATAGTCTCACCAATTTAAGCAGTGCTCATCGGAGTGTACACATTCAATAATGAATGAAAATAGATATAAATAGTTTGGTGACTTGTTGGTACATTTAGTTCATCTCAAATCTTCCTAAACACGGTGTGGATCATGTTCGCAGTAACTGTTATGATCGCCTTCTGCTCTTCAATTGGTATGTTATCTAGTCTTGATGCTTCAACAAAATTAATTTCCCAGACGGATACGTTGATTTTTTCAATGGTTGTTGTAACGACATCAACGTAAGTGTCTTTGTGTGGTACCTCGATGATGATGATTGTGTTTGAGATTGTGATCCATTTTAGAGTGCGTCAAAGTACTTTAACCACCTGTTTCTCTGTTCTCCAATAATGTGACTGGTTTCAACTACTTACCTTTGAATGAATCCTTATGTCGCTGAAAAACGCATTTGAGTAGTATAATTTGCGAGTTAGGTATGTCAACTTTTGATGTTTCTTTACATGGAGTTCAAAATATCAGGATGATTTTGGCTGCAATTTGATGGTTGATTTGAAAAACGATAAAGATATTCATTGTCACGATATATTTGCAAAATGATATTTCGTGGTGATGTAGTCAAATAGAATCCAAACCATAATTATCATCTTTGGCGTATAACGTCCTGTCGTGATATCGAAAATATTTTTGTAGCTGCAAGGCAGCTTGTTTCGCAAAAAAGTCATGATAAACGGCTGAGTTTAGGCGAAGTTGCTAATCCCATCGCCTCTTTCTTCACGACACCCTTGGCAGCACTGCAATGTTGAAGTGAATTTACATGTTTTAACTGATTATTATTAGTCTGTGTGTGGTCGTCTGATCGTTTGTCGGTCGCATCTGTAATACGTTTATCATTACACAATTTTACTTTTGATTTTCGAAATTATAAATGCATATACTCACTAACGCCTGTTGAATCATAGTTCGCTAACCACTACTCTTCAACCGACATTGTCCTCACTTCTCATTCCCGTCTATACCGAATTGCTACTCGTTATTTGGACATTTATTGCCAATTGTTGGTGCAGAGTGTTCCTTGATCTACTTTATCTCGTTCAATGTTGAGGATTTCATGATAGGGTGTATCTCATAACATGGTTGAGTGATTTCTGCAATGTATGTCCTATCCAACTTCAGCATATTTACCTGAATTTCACGACCTTCTAAGTGTACAGTAAATTACTATGCAGAACAAATAGTAAGTGGTCAAGGAAGCAATAACTTCAACATGCCATGAGATTCAAAGTCACAAGGACCACTATCACGAGCAATGGATCACTGTTGATACACTGGCAAAGATTGAAGAAAGGAGGACCATGAAGGTTGGATTTAATACCAGCCAAACGAGAGAATGGAAAGTGATTTTTGGTAGTATACATGTTCATCTGTTTTGACTAGAACTGTGCTGAAACTCTCTACAAATGACAACTTACGTACTTATTGAAGAAATTCATATGTAAGCATAATATCAAATCAATCGAAAAATTTCAGATTGTTACAAGACATAATAATAAATAACGGTGAAACGTGTATTGTGAAGATGATTTTATGAAATAAAAGAACATTGACTAAATAATGTGCTCAGGTCACATTAGCTATTCGAGTAAAATCACAATAAAAGTCATCATCCATTGTTCCATATATCTTAGTAGCTAGATTTGAGATTACGGGACTGATTGCGTTCGTTTTTCACTCCATCAGTGAATACCAGCTTCTTGAAGATAACAGTTACAACATTGCTAATGATTGCTGACTAACATGATCGTGATCGACTCACGATGCCAATTTAACACAACGATCTCCATAAGTCTCTAATCGTATCACAGAATTAATGAAAAATACTTGAATTAATCCTGATCGATTCATGCTCTAATGATGACAATATTTCCTACTAATTCTGTTCACAATAGAAACACTAATTAATGTTACATTTTGAATTGTCTGCATACAATTAAATGTCACCATGTTGAGGCGGATTGGATTGTTAGTGAATCATGCAATTCTCTTCTGTCATGTCATGACAAGTTTAAAATTCAACTTCTTTATATTCATAAGTTTATGTTCTGAAGTGGATGAGAAAGAGGATGGATGAGTAGATGGAATAAAATATAATGAGACTATTCTCAACCCCACAATGAATAATCAGCATAGTCACATTTTTTTGGCATGGATTCATTGAATTGCTTCATTGACAGGACATTTCAAATGATCATAATGCTGATATGCTTTGATTTGACTGATGAATCGATTTTTATTTCACACAGTTTAATATTCCCATAAATTATACCTAATTATTGACTAACCCTTTTATTTATGGTGACATCACAAATGACCCAGTTATGTACACAGTGAGTTTTCCTATTCATAGTGAGATGTGACCTTTTAATTGATTGATTTATATTATCGTGTGAACTTTTGAACTATAATAATTAAAGGTAGATTGGTTGATTGTTGTTCTTATTGTGTTTAAGCGTTTGGTGGCAGGAAGAAGCAACCAATGTTAATATATATTGTGGTTGTATGCATTAGTAAAATGATAAATACTGATAAGATTTTCCAGGAGGCTTTAATGCTTTTCAGCGCAATTCAGTGAGCGGTAGAAATATCTTCCTGTAGTGATCAGAATGTTTACAATGATATCTGAAAATTACACTCTAGAATAAAAATAATCGTATTATACTAATCAATTACTTAATCGCTTCCCTGCGGATCAAAATAAGCAAATCAACACTACACCTCATTCAAAACACTGAATCCTTAATTGTGAAACTACACTAAACCAAGCAACGCTAAATATCTCTTCCTCTACAAATTCATCAGCCAAAAAGGTAGGTGAGCCTTTTATAGTGGAACATGTTATTAGGCGAGGTAGGTGTGCACACACACTCGAATAACAGCAACCAAGTTATGGGAGAATGTCTGACAAGGTCAAAAGACGAGTGAATGATGACTTGAGAATAGTGAACTAAATAATTTGTCCAAATGTTGGGTGGGATGAGTCCTGTGAGCTTGATACAAAACAACACACACTACACCATATTTCAAATCGATATATAGGCGGAAGATTATTTATTTATTACTACAAAACTTTACTTCTGGTTTGATATTATAAATTTACATAGCTATCAACGCCGTCAACCAGCACTCTTCAACTGACGTTGTCTTCTCATCTCATCATTACTTATTTTGACATCCATCTCCACTTGTCGGTGCAGTGTGCTCCTTCATCTACTTTATATCGTTTGACGTTGAGGATTGAATGATAGGGTGTATCTCGTAAGATGGTTGAGCGATATCTGCAATGTATGTCTTACGCACTTTTAGCATTTTTCCTGACATCCACTCCAGCTTCTACATGCTTTGTACTTTCCCACGGTTGGAGGTGTCAGGTCAACGGATGCGCAGTATTTTAAGTAGACCACTGTTAATTAACTAATCTTTGCAGTTACTTTCTTTTCCGATATCACTTCCTCAGCTGGTATGTTGTCTGGTGTGTATGTATCTTTAAACTTGATTTGTAGAACGGCCTAGCTGATCTCTTCGTGGGTTAGCATTAGTGTGGGCTGTTATGTGTGCGGTTGTGTACTCTACCAACCTGATCTTTATTGTCCATGATTGCTTTGCCTTCCTTGACTCTTGTCATCGGATCGTTCATTAGTAGCATCAGTAATACATTTTATGAATGCACAATTTCACTTCAGATTTGTAGTTATTATAGTACATTCTTCGTAACGTCCGTGGCTGCCCGCACAGCGTCGACCACTGAACAGTATTCTTCAATCAGCTTTGTCTCGGCATCTAATTTACATTTCTACGTAATCAATATTCATTATTCTGAAATCTGTCCCCAATTATCTACTCAGTGTATGCCTAATCTAAATTATCCCGTTTGACAATGACGATTGCAGGATGGGATGTGCTTCGGTACATAGCTAAGTGATGTCTGCAATGTTTCATATCCATGTAATCGATATTGTGCAACAATCGAAAATGCTAGTCACACTCTGCAATACAGAATACTCCTCATTATCTCAATATCATTGTTTGCCCATAATATATCATTACAACACTCTACTGTTGTATTGAATCATGCTACCATCAATCCTCGAAGACAATCAATCAGGGAGAATATGCAGGTTCATTATCAGTTAAAAGACATCTGTTCAGAATGATCGGATGGGGCTGTTTTCTCATTTTATATTCCATCAATAATGAACAAGACTCTGTTGAAAATTATTCCTGCAAATGATAGTAGAGAGTGGTGTCTGTGCAGTTCTCACACTTCTGGCGATCTCCATTTTTTGATCTTTCTACTGCGCATCAATGTTTCTAGTGTGTCGTTACACGTTGTTTCCCTCAAATCGTTGCAATTACGGTGTGAATCATCTCCTCAGTCACTGCTATGACCGTTTACTGTTCCTCAACTTGTGTGTTTCCGGAATGCTCTCCTGTCCAAGTGTTGATTGCCTTCTCAATGTTAGAGAACTTGGTATGTTTTCTGACAGTGATGCTCCTCGTAACATGGTTAAAAGATTTCTGCAATATATGTCGTATCCACCTTCAACATTTCGACCTGACATCCCCTCCAACTTCAATATGCTATGTTATCTATCACACGAGTAGGTTGCTGACGATATCTTGCCTATGGATTCGCAGTATTTTAGGTAGGCACCTGTTAATAAACTCCTGTCTTTTAGGGATGATGGCCTCCACGGTTTCCAAACTTTCCGTTACATAAAGTAGAACAGTTTTGAGTTACGAATGGAAAATATTGACTTTGGTTTTGTCCAGTGTGATTGGTTGATTCAATCTATCTACCTGTTTCAAGAACGGAGAAACAGGTGGTTAAAGTACTTTGACGAACTCTAAAATGGATCACAATCTCAAACACAATCATCATCATCGATGTAGCACACACAGACACTTACGTTGATGTCGTTACAACAACCATTGAAAAAATCAACGTATTAGTCCGAGAAATTAATTTTGTTGAAGCATCAAGACTAGATAACATACCAATTGAAGAGCAGAAGGCGATCATAATAGTTACTGCGAACATGATCCACACCGTGTTTAGAAAGATTTGAGATGAACTAAATGTACCAACAAGTCACCAAACTACTTATATCTATTTTCATTCATTATTGAATGTGTACACTCCGATGAGCACTGCTTAAATTGGTGAGACTATCATTTATGAACGACCATTGAGTGATGCCAAATTCACTTGGAAAATATTCACCTACTCATTAGGTTTAGAGAGGGTGATAAATTTTGAGTGGGATTTCATCTTTAGTACTTAGAATTAGAGGTTTCCATTACGAATCGACATCGGGTACAATGCCAAAATGTTATTTACACATCTAGATATATAAATATCACGTCAAAATCCATCACTTGCAATCTCAATTCTGATTGTTTCGTCTCACCCTTCAACTTTTACTTAGATATGTTGTGCTTCTCGCCATAACTATTCGTTATTTAGTTGTTCCGACTCCTTGACCGGCATTGGATGCCTCTGATCAAGTAAATGAGTCACTGAAATGAGGCATGGATTCTCTATTGCCATCCTCCCCTTGATTGGTTGTCTTGTACATTTTGCAAATGACTGAAGAGTCATGTGACTTTGTCAAGGCTGTTTGGTCTTTGTATTTTGTGTATGCTGCGTGTCTGACCGTCTACATATACAGGGAGTTACAAGATAATCACAAGATAATCCAATCAAATGTTTATAAAATACGGAAAAATCTCGATAAAAACTGAACAGAAGTCTTATTATAGAGTTCACTGCAACATAACGTGAACAGTAGCTGTAACACTAACATGTGAAGAGAGGTTTAAGCAATGTAACCACTATCGATCGATTGCACGACTAAATCTTAGAGCGAATGACAAGATTTCCACCTAATTGAATGTAAATACTTCGCAAATATCGACTTAATACAAGAGATCATGTATCAAAACTGGTTACATGTTTACACTTGATCACAAGACAGTTTTAATGCAAACTGACCCTGTGTTCATTCTTTAGATTGCCACTTAATTTCTTTTACATTTGTTGTCGTTATTCTCTGCCCTCAACTTGTTTCTTGTGCATTTCTTATACTACTTATTCACTAACATTAAGTAAACAGTTTTATGTTTAATAATTTCTACGTGTGTCATGTATCACCAAGCATCTTGGATTGTTGTGTGATATGAAAAATTATTTGCATATATTAGTAGCGTCTGTTGTGTTTTCTATTAAAATGAGATTCTTCTGAATGTTGCAACGATTATTCCCTGTTGAGTAGGTTCCTCAAATTTTTGTTTGAGCGCAACAAATTCCGTACATAATGGCAGACACTTTAACACATCAACTAGGAAGATCTGTTGAAACAACATTTCATGCCACCTCGTTACAGTGAACATTCTCAACCAAAGCAACATTCACCGGTGATGTGCTCCTTCATGAACGTATAACAATTCAACTGCACCTGTGAAAACAGCTACACAGGCTGGACTCAGATGACTGAATTCAATATCCGGTGGTGCTAACCATAAACCGATTCCAGCACGCAACGAAACACGCACACAAACATGCAAACGGAATGTCAGAAGTGAAAGAGTGAACGAGAACAAGAGAGCCAGAAGACAGCAATGCAGAATGAGTCACTTCCCTTCCTAATTCATGAATTTAGATTACAAGTTTACATACTGTACGAAGCAGTCCATTTGTATCGATAAGAGAATGAATCAATTAATAATTTCTCGACCTAAATTACAGTATATTAGCATAGAACAATCATATTTGTATGCCATCAGATACCTTTAAGTAGGTAAGGCGTGTGAATAATTATTCTCAACTTTTGCTCACTAATTTTGCATAAAATTCAAATATTCAGTATTCACGCATTAGTTGTTAACTATGAGAAAACATTCGATAGCGTGGATAGGAAAACTCTGTGGAGGCTTCGTCGACACTTCAGTGTGCCTGAGAAGATTGTCAACATCATACGGTATTCTTATGATTGATTCAACTGCAAAGTCGTACACGAAGGACAGCTAACAGACTCGTTCGAGGTGAAGAGCGGTGTCAGGCAAGTTTGCTTACTCTCACCCTTTCTCTTTCTCCTGATGATCGACTGGATTATCAAGATGTCGACATCTGGAGGGAAGCACGGTATCAACTGGACAGCTAGGACGCAGCTGGACGATCTGGACTTCGCTTACGATGATGGTGTCTACTCTAATTCACTACATTATCACGAATTATCATTTTGCAAATGTACGATAACTATAATTATTTTTATGATTTTCCAAGTCAACTATCAAATTGCAACCAAATTCATTATAACATTTTGAACTATTTTTGAAGACACATCGAAATTTGGCACACCTATGACACTATTTATACTACTTATTTACTTCTTCAGCGACATAGGGCTTCACTCATAAGTAAGAAAGTAAAACTGACCACCATTATTCAAGAACAGAGAAATAGGTGGTTAGAGTACGTTGGTGAACTCTGCAATCGACCATATGCATAAACACAACGATCACCGATGTAGCACACACAGACATCCACAATGATGTCGTTCAACATACCATTGAAAAATTCTATGAATCCACCCAAGTTTGGTGAAGCATCAAGAACACAATATTCCAATGGTGAAAAATTATATTTCTTATCAGACTGCGGAATATTTTGTGACTTCCAAATTTCTGATTTCGTCAGATAACTTTCATGGGAGATATGAATATTCCTTCGTGACTGAATTGTATCAGAAAGATGATACTGAAGACGTTCGTGTTTGTCTTCGAGAGTGAAGAGCATTTGAGCTGATTCTCCTCATGCGAAGTAGGTCCTCAATTTTCATCTTCTCTAGATGAAGTAACCAGTGTGTTCTGCAAAATATTCAAGGAACAATCATCAACTCTCTGTATTCATTCTATTAGTTCAAATTTATACACAGAATGTGATAATGCATTTCTTTCTAAATAATGATGTCAAGATAAATTTCACAGTAGAATATTATAATCCTATAGAAGTTGATACTCGTAACTGATCACATCTAAATAAACTTCTACTCTTCATCATTAATTATATGACAGATATATCAATAAATCACATCTATATGAACTTTACTACTACTACTACTACTCATTAATGATATGACAGACATATCAATATATCAATGTGATATTCATGTGAAATATCATGAATACTAATTGATAGACACTGAATGAAGCTTTTAATGTGTTGTTATGTTATGTTTGCCCACAAATAAATTCATATGATAAGTCTGTCTACAACAATTCTATGTATTTAAGAATAATGTACTACCCTACACTATTCAAGTTGTCTCTAACAATTTAGAAATAATTTTCATCATCATATAAGAAATCATCAATTCAGGAAATCTCATCAAGTATGATGAACACAAATGCAATTGGTAATTCGACTGATTTCGCTTATTTGCTTAATAAATTCTGTTGATCAGTTTCCAGTAAACGTTTTGTCTTTCTCTCAATTTGACACCATATTCGAACACCTCAATGAATGTGACCGAGTATGTACTTACTTACTCACTTACGCCTGTTACACCCAATGGAGCATAGGCCGCTCACCAGTTTTCTCCAACCAACTCTGTCCTGAGCTTCCCTCTCCAGTTCTGTCCAATGTTTGTTCATTCCTCTCATATCTTTCTCTATTTCTCGGCGTAATGTGTTCCTTGGCCTTCCTCTTTTCCTTTTGCCTTGAGGGTTCCATGTGAGGGCTTGTCTCGTGACGCAGTTAGGTGCTTTTCGTAGTATGTGCCCTATCAACTTCCACCGCTTCTTCCTGATTTCCTCCTCCACTGGAATCTGGTTTGTTCTCTCCCACAGTTCGTTGTTGCTGATCTTGTCTGGCCAACGAATACGAAGTATTTTGCGTAGACAGCTGTTAATAAACACTTGTATCTTCTGGATGATGGCTTTCGTAGTTCTCCAAGTTTCTGCTCCATACAGTAGAACTGTCTTGACATTTGTATTGAAAATCCTGATTTTGGTTTTGGTTGAAAGTTGTTTGGAGTTCCAGATATTTTTCAACTGTAGAAATGCAGTCCTTGCCTTGCCAATCCGTGCCCTCACATCTGCATCGGATCCACCTTGATTGTCGATGATGCTGCCCAGATATGTAAAGGTGTTAACGTCCTCCAAGGCATCCCCATCAAGAGTGATTTGATTGGTGCATGTTGTGTTGCATCTGAGAATTTTGCTTTTTCCCTTTATGTATGTTGAGACCTACTGCTGCAGAGGCTGCTGCTACACTGGTCGTCTTCTCTTGCATTTGTTGTTGCGTAAGCGATAGAAGAGCCAGGTCATCTGCGAAGTCCAGATCGTCTAGCTGCGTTCTAGCTGTCCAGTTGATGACCAGGAGAAAGAGAAAGGGTGAGAGTAAGCAACCTTGCCTGACACCGGTCTTCACCTCGAAAGAGTCGGTTAGCTGTCCTCCGTGCACGATTTTGCAGTTGAATCCATCATAAGAATTCCGTATGATGTTGACTATTTTCTCAGGCACACCGTAGTGTCGATGTAGAGTGGTGAGTTCCATTCAATTGATTGTTCCACAATGATCCGTAATCTAGCAATTTGGTCAGTACACGATCGATCCTTATGAATTCCGGCCTGTTGATCTCGAAGTTGGAAGTCTACGAAGTCCTTCATTCTGTTTAACAATACCCGGTTGAAGACTTTTCCTGGTATTGAAAGAAGAGTGATGCCCCTGTAGTTCTCACACTTGCTCAGGTCGCCTTTCTTTGCTATTTTGATGAGGTATCCTTCTTTCCAATCTGATGGTGCTTGTTCCTCATCCCAAATCTTCTTGAAGAGGATGTGAAATGTTTTCGCAGTTGCTTCTACATCTGCTTTCATTGCCTCTGTTGGAATGTTGTCTGGTCCTGCTGCTTTGCCGCTCTTGATTTGTCTGATGGCCATACTGATCTCCTCAATCGTAGGTGCGCCAATATTAATTGGGAGGTCCGTGGATGCTGCTTCGATGTTGGGTGGGTTCAGTGGAGCTGGTCTATTTAGGAGTTCCTTAAAGTGCTCTACCCACCTATTTCACTGTTCGTCAGTGTTGCTGATTACTTTGCCTTCCTTGATTTTCACTGGTCGTTCTGGTTTACGATAGTTCCCGGCGAGCTTCTTTGTTGTTTCGTACAATTTTCTCATGTTTCCTTCTCTTGCAGCCTTTTCCGCCGTCATTGCTAGATCTTCCACATATTTTCGTTTGTCAGCTCTGATGCTCTTCTTCACTTCCCTGTTTGCTTCTGTGTATGCAGCTTGTGCCTTAACTTTCTCTGCTCTTGTTCGGCTGACATTGATTGCTGCCTTCTTGTTCCTCCTTCCTTCAATTTTTGCGAGAGTATCAACAGACATTTATTCCTTGTGATGGTACTTCTTGTGACCCAGAACTTCGTGATATGTTGAAGTGATTGCCTCCTTAATCCCTTTACAATTGTTCTCCAATGTTGCGTCCTCTCCATTGAGTAGATCATGAAAGGCCTGGAACTTATTGGTGAGGGCTATCCTGAATTCGTTGAGCTTTACAGTATCCTGAAGAAATGCCGTATTAAACTTGTGTGATGTTGTCTGTCCCGTTGTCCAGTGCTTCTTTAGTTTCAGTTTCATTTTGGCGATTAGCAAATGGTGATCTGAGGCTACATCAGCTCCTCTCCTGATTCTCACATCCTTCATAGTCCTTCTGAACGTTTAGGTTCTTTTACTTTTTTTTGTCCTTAGATCATATTTGATTTGAATATTTTATACTACTAATCTACATTCAGTAAACAGTGAAACTGTTTGATAATTTCTAGGTGTTTGATTGAACACCAATTACATTAGATCGTTGTTTGATATACAGAATTATTACCATGTATATGTGCGTAGGCGGTAGACAATGTTCAGTCAATCCCGCCAATACAAACCCGACAATAATAAAAGTCTATGGTAAATACAAGTTGTTGCTATGCAAATTACTCAGTTCAGTAAGTTAATCAAAAGACTTAACCAAATTACTTAATATGAACAAACTCAACCGTATATGAAGGTTCTCCAATAGTCATCAGCTGTCACTAACGCAATCGCGTGTTGTAACTGTTCTTCAACTTAATTTTATACGAAACACTCTACATCACAAACATCCAAATGCAATAATCAACGTAGACACCGTATAACTTGAGGTTTATAGGTGTGTGATGCATCACGATTATATTAGATTGTTGTGTGATATGCAAAATTATTAACATACAAACACGACAACAGTATACCAGATATTTGTGCCGAGTGATTGCTCATGGATTTGAATGGATCGTTATTTTTCTCCATTAGTCTCTCACATAAATAAGCATGGTTTTCCACGAGAGTTACTTAAACAGTCAAATGTATCATAATCTGTCATTAACTAAATTCATCTGTGACTTCGTACTCGTTTAGTGGTGATCAGGTCGAGATTACCTATGATCACCACTATATACTAATTAATTGCCCGTCACTGAGAAGAAGAATAAATCCAGGGTAAAGATTATATTATCTGGTGATTTCGCAGTGTTATAAACAAAAAGTACAGTTAAACGATCACTGGTACAACTGGTCATGAATGACAACTCGATTAAATGTGGCAGTGTATGCTGACGTCTGTGTAGTAATTAAGAGGCAAGCGATAACTGGGTTAGCATCCTCGTCTCCATTCCACATTACTTTCATGATATATCAAGCTGCATTGCAGCTCCAAAAATAACGTAATCGGTCTGTAAGTGGTGGAAGTACGGACTCAGTGATTTTTATTCTGGGTTCCAATTTACTACATTATTAGGAAATATCACTTTGCAAATATACACTCACCTTGAATGTCGATGTTATATTCCAAGTCAACTGTCGAATTGCAGACAACATCATTACAGCGTTTCGAATTCGATCTGAAGACATGGCTAAAGTAGACAAACCTAACTGACTGTTTTACTACTTATTTGCGTTTTCAGCGACATACGGCTTCATTCAAAAGCATGATATTCAAACCAATCACCACTGTTGAAAAACAGCTCACCAACCAGCCCCACTGAACAACCAACACCGACAAAGCACAAACAGACAATCCATTTAATGTTGACATACCAACAATTGAAGTCATCATAATGACATTCCGACAATGCAAGTGTGAAGAAGTTTCAAGACCAGATAATGTACCAACTGAGGAACTGTATGCGGACATAGAAGTAACTGTGAAGATTATCCGCACAGTGTTTAGAAAGGTTGAGAGGAATAATGTGTACCAAAAAGTGGGCTGAAATAACTTTAAAACAAACTTCATCTAATGTAAATTAGAAAGAGATCTAAATAATCCACGTGAGTGATTTGTGTGGTGGTAGATTAGAGCAGTTGAAAGTGTAGTCATTTGATTGTTTGAGTAAATCAACACAAATAACCTTGTGTAATCAATCTGACAGACATGAATAACAGTTGACCTTATAACTGCTTAGCCCTGCAATATCATGTGAAGACTGTGATGTGAACAAACCGTCAAGTAACATCCTCAGACACTTCGTTCATAAATTAGCGTTTCACCATGAAATTTTTACTCAAATATTTTGTGATTCTCGGTATGTCTGTTCGTTATTGCGTTTTTCCGGCTACTCAAACTGCATTGCATATCTCTGATCCACAGAATGAGTCATTGAAATGAGGCATTAATTTTCGATTGCCATCCTCCGCATGATTGATTGTCTTGTCCATTTCGAAAATGACTGAACAATTATGTGACTTGGTCAAGGCTATTTGGTCTTCATAATGTGTGTGCTGAGTATCTTTCCATCTGCCTAGATCTCGCTCATCCTCTGGCTTCTTCCTTTATTTGTGGTATACTCTATCTGTCCATCATTATTCGTTGTCATCATCTCTGAAGTGCTTTGGATCTCTTATGCTTGCCATAATTGAAGGTTATGCACTGATCATCTAAATTTGTTAGTCTACATAATAAGGCATGGCAACAATTTGAATATTACTTGTAAGTATTTAGTTTGAATACATTTCTATTTCGTGTAGCTTTATCATGATTATCAATGCGTCGACTTCAATTGGTTCGACTGTCACGAATGAAATGTGAAGTTTAAATAGGCTGATTTGTAATGCCAGTCAGACTGAACTTCAAACATTGAATATTCACAGTGAATGTTAAACCGATGAATCGTTTGAAGAGTGAATAAGGCAGTAAGGGACTGGACTGATATAACAATATAAAAATTTTAATTCATAAGCTGAACAGTATATTAATAGTATGTGAAGTTAATACTTCTAGCTAACAACACTATTGCGACAGATCACAAGGAGTTATGAGATTATCTTCCTACCTAAACGGAATCCAATCAAATACTTTTAAAATACACGGAAATCACGATGACAACTGAATAGAAGTTTGATTATAGAGTTCACTGCAACATAACGTGAACAGTAGCTGTAACACAATAACATGTGAAGAGAGGTTTAAGTACCATAAGATCTATCGATCGATTGCACGACTTAATCTTAGAGCCAATGACAAGATTTCCAACTACGTGAAAGTAAATACTTCGCAAATATCGACAAAATACAAAAGATCATGTATCAAAACTGGATACATGGTTACACTTGATCAAATTACAATTTAACGTCAACCTTACAGTATGTTCATCTTTTAGAATGCCACTTAGAAATTGTTAATTTCTTTTGCACTAATTGTCGTGATTCTCTGCCGAAATCTTATTTCTTATCAATATTTATATTACTTATTTATATTCAGTAAATAGTTTCATATTCAATAATTTCTAGGTGTGTGTGAAACAACCATTATATGATATTGTTGTGTAATCTGCGTTCATGCAATTGATAACTGCAAGCATCGACAATACACTGTGTCACAACTTAATTTTACTTCTGATTTGAAATTATGACAGTACATACATTCTGAAGCCTGTTTATACCACTCTACTTACTCGTTTACATAAAAATAGTGTGTTTTGAGTGAAGAATCCACTCGAAGTAT
>CALYCR020000571.1:0-13255 GCA_944470395.2 Schistosoma turkestanicum
CCATTGAACTTCACTTATAATGTCAAGTCGCAAGAAATCAAACACGAGGAGGGTGGAAGAGCTTGACGGATCCCGAAACGCTAAGCAAGTCGTTATTGATACTTTTTTAATGGGTAACCACTCCGATAACACTGATGTTATGTCTGATACTTATTATTGTAAGTCACCTTTGGCAGGCATTAAGGAACCAGGATTAAGTGAGAGTTCTAAGGTACCAGAGACGGATCAGATACTTAAGACACCGATAGTAGGTTTAGAACTACCTAAGGTCGAACTTTCATTTTTTGATGGAAAGTCTCGCGACTATTTTAGGTTCATGCGTCAAATAGAAACGTTCATAGAACCAAGAGTAAAAGATGACCAAGTGCGTTTATTGTATTTAATTCACTATTGTAAAGGAAGGGCAAAAAATGCGATTGAAGGTTGTATTATAATGGATCCACAAGCGGGATATAAGAGAGCTAAGGTCATCTTAAAACAGCTCTTTGGACAGTCGCATGTAATAGCCCGGGAAACCTTAGAGGACTTATTTAGAACCGGGAATGCGGATTTTAATGACCCTGAGAGAGAGCCCAATTTCAATGATTTGACGGAATTTATTATGTCTCGTGCTAAGATAGCTAGTAGTAGGTTCGGAAGATTAGCTTATCGGGCTAAAACAGGACATAATACGGAAGCTACTAGTGGTCTGCGTGCGAGACATGAGGATTCTTCGTTTCTACCTAACGCACGCTCGGAAGATAAGAGAGTTGTCAATTATATCACAAAAGCATATGTAGTGCCTCCACATATATTTCACTTCTCTCACATCTAACTTGGTTAAGCCCTTTCGATTAATTTATTTAACCAAGCCATTTGTATTGCAACAACTTGTATGTAACATTGGTATTTTTTATTATCTGGTTTGTATGAGCTAGTATGACTGAGCATTGCTTAACGCCTACGCACATATGCATCCTATTCGCTTTAATATTAATCTCTTAAATACCACGATGACTCAGACATTTTCCTTTGTATATATACGAACATATTTATCTTATTAATTCGTTCGCACATTCGCATATTCGCTCGCTAGTCTGTCTGCCCGGTCTGTCTGTGGTCTGCTGTTATTAATTGTGGTGTGCTACAATAAACGTATACGATACTTGGAATTCATCTTCTGATTTATTAACCGTCAGACGTCATTTGGATAAGGTCGTCTGAACGAGCTTATTACGAAACGTAAGAACACGCATTAAGCCGGCACACTACAAAATGGTAATCCCGACATTCTCAGGATAATTCCGGATACTGACGAAAAATCGACGCTCTCAACAAAATTGGTAACCTCGACGCTCCCAGGAGTAATTTGCTGATATCGACGACAGACCAAAAGCTACGACCACAAATCGAACGCGTCCGCTATATCACTGACAATAACTATTTCGATACGAGTTACTATTGTGGATAAAATTAACATTTTGGATTATTATCAATATCTTATCCTTATTGCATGACAATTATTTCATAAACATTATTTGACATATTTTGAAAATATTAACAATTACGAATTACGTCATTATACATAAAACTGTTTTACTGCTGCATTTTAGTAAGTCTGTTCCGTGTTATAACCTTTTATTAATTGTTGTTAACATTATTATCGTCCATCTAATTTCATCCCCTTATTTTTTTTAATTTATTCGCGTACTATAAATCGTACATTAACATGTCTTCAGTTAACGAAACAAGTCTGCCACAAGTGGCGTCCGTGAGGTCCCTTAATATTGCTATTCCTCCATTTAGTGTTGCCGACCCACAACTTTGGTTTATCAGACTCGAAAGTTACTTCGCAGTTAACCGTATTAGCTTACAACGCGACAAATTCGGCCATGCATGTGCATTGCTTCCGAACGAAGTAGCTGACGCGGTACGCGACGTTCTCGCCAAACCAGACTCAGAAGCTCCGTACGACGTGTTGAAAGCGGCTGTGATAAAGGCCGTCTCGCTAAGCGACCAACAGGCCTTAGACCGACTTCTCAACCAAGTCGAACTAGGTGACAGAACTCCATCACAGCTAAAAAATTATATGAGAAGCATAATCGGAGACAGGAAAATAGATAGTAGCATTTTCTATCAGCTGTGGCTCCGGCGACTTCCCCAAAATATTCAGCAGATCCTTGCATTCGGAGATGCTGATGTCGACATAGATCATATAGCAGAGATAGCCGATAGGATTCAGGAAAGATCCAGAATACCGAGCCCACAAATACAACACACCTCGGCTAATTCCGAAATCGAAGAGTTACGAAAGGAGATTAACAATTTATCTCAAAAGCTTTCCGGGCTGTATCCGAACGAGAGACTGAAAAGACGATCGCGAAGCAGGTCACGTGATAAATATCGATCACGCTCACGGAGACGCACAGGACCTACAATATGCTGGTATCACCAGACTTATGGCAACCAAGCCAGAAAGTGTAGACTGCCATGCACATTTAAAGCTAATACAATAGGGAAACGATCCCGTCGATCGTCGGTAACTGCTGCAACAACTGATGTAGCTCCCAAAAACAGTCGTCTATTTTACGTCCAGGACAAGACAACTGGTGCTCAATTCTTAGTCGACACAGGAGCAGAAATAAGTGTTGTGCCGCCCGTTAGTAATGAACGACGAAATGTTAATACGGCGCTTACTTTGAAAGCAGCAAACAAATCCGACATAAAAACATACGGAAAGCGGAAAATAACTTTAGATTTCGGCCGAAACATTTCACTTCGATGGGAATTTGTGATAGCAGACGTATCCGTACCTATAATCGGTATTGATTTCCTGAAGAATCTCGACTTATTAGTAGATTCGCGACGAAACCAGCTCTTGAACACAAACCGTACGGTAGTGATAAGGGGAATAATCACTGATCATGAATCTATGAATTTAGTAGTGTCAGGAGACAAAAACGATCCATATAAATCGCTACTAAACGAATACGCTGACCTGACGAAAGTATCTTACGATAATACCGATCTCAAACATACGGTGCAACATTATATTGCAACGAAAGGTGCACCTTGTAACGCGAGACCACGACGCCTGGACCCGAAAAGGTTAAACGTTGCGAAACAAGAATTTGACAAAATGATGAAACTTGGCATAATACGGCCATCTAGTAGCCCATGGGCATCTCCGTTACACATGGTACTAAAAAAGAACGGAGAGTACAGACCATGTGGAGATTACCGAGCACTCAATAAACAAACTGTGGCAGATAGATATCCAGTGCCACATATCCACGACATGACTAACAATATGGAAGGCGCCACTATCTTTTCGAAAATTGACCTCGTTAGGGCTTATTACCATATTCCCGTGGCGCATGAGGATATACCGAAAACGGCTGTAATCACTCCATTCGGATTATTCGAATTTTTGCGAATGCCGTTCGGATTAACTAATGCCGCTCAAACCTTCCAGAGATTCATCGACCAGGTTGTTAGAGGTTTGTCAGGCGTATATGTGTACATCGACGATATACTTGTAGCTAGTGCTACACCGGAACAACATCTACAACAACTAAGACAGTTGTTCAATAAACTTCAAGAACACGGTATTGCCATCAACGTTAAGAAATGTGAATTTGGTAAGAAATCACTGCAATTTCTAGGACACATAATAAATTCTCAAGGTATCACACCAGTCCCATCAGAAGTTGCAGCTATTCGTGACTATCCGTTGCCCGAAACAAAGAAGAAATTACGACGATTTCTCGGACTAATTAACTACTATAGACGATTCATTCCGAACTGCGCGGCAATATTGCAACCGTTAACAGACGCTTTGCGTGGACGTGCCCGAACATTTCACTTGTCACCAGACGCCATAGAGGCATTCGAGAACGCTAAACGCGTGCTAAATGAAAAGACAATATTGGTACGACGAAAAAACGAAGCTCCATTAGCCGTCATGACTGACGCGTCGAACATCGCTGTCGAAGCCGTGTTACAGCAGTTCGTAAACGACACATGGGAACCGATTTCATTCTTTTCTAAAAGATTAAGTCCCACGCAAACGAGATACAGCACGTTCGGAAGAGAACTGCTTGCAATTTATTTGACAATAAAGCACTTTCGACATATGCTTGAGGGTACCATTTTCACAGTGTACACAGATCATAAACCCCTCACGAAAGCATTAAACGCCAAGCACGACAACTATTCGCCGAGGGAAATTCGACAATTGGATTTTATTTCCCAATTTACTTCTGACATACAATATATTAAAGGCCATGCTAACGAAGTAGCAGATGCATTATCAAGAACGATGATTAACGCTCTCATCCAAACCGACATTGATTATCATAAACTAGCAGCGTTGCAAAATATGGATGTAGAGCTAAATAGACTAAGATCATCCAATACAACTTCTTTAGTATTCCGAGAAACTCCGTTCGGCAAAGTGAACATAATCTGTGATATTTCTACAGGCAGACCACGACCGTTTATTCCGAAGCCGTTTAGACGAAAAGTTTTCGAAACTATGCATAATATATCACATCCTGGAATTAAGGCAACGATCAGTCTGATCAGCGACCGTTTCGTATGGCCAAATATGAACCGAGATGTTCGCAACTAGACACAGGCATGTATTAAATGCCAGAAAGTTAAAGTTCATCGTCACACAAGTTCCGCAGTAGGTCCATTCCGTCACCCAGACAGCCGATTCGAGCACATACATATCGATATTGTGGGACCACTGCCGATTTCAAATGGCTTCAGTTATATTTTTACCTGCATAGACAGATTCACGCGATGGCCTGTAGCGGTGCCCATAAAAGATATTTCAGCAGAGACAATAGCCAAAACCTTAGTCGAACATTGGATCTCATATTATGGAGTCCCTGCTCATATCACAACCGATAGAGGAGCCCAATTTGAAAGTCGCCTCTTTCAACAACTCACAGAGCTCCTCGGCATTAAACGTATACGCACAACCTCCTACCACCCGATGGCAAATGGTATGGTAGAGAGATTACATCGACAACTAAAAGCATCTCTTACAGCTGTTATTAACAACAATGACTGGGCCAACAAGCTTCCATTAGTCATGTTGAGTTTAAGATCGACGGTTAAAAGAGACATAGGATGTTGCCCTGCAGAGTTAGTTTACGGAACTACCCTACGTCTACCAGGAGAGTTGTTCATCTCAGGTAAGATTGTTCCAACTGATATAACTAACTACGTAAGTCATCTAAAAGACCACATGAGCGATCTAAGAATAACGCTTCCGCAGGAGAATCAACATCAAGTATATATTCCGAAGCAACTAAGCGATACCACCCACGTATTTATCAGGAGAGATTTTGTGCGACGTCCCTTACAACCGACCTACGATGGTCCTTTTAAAGTTATCGACAGAAACGATAAAACTATCACCGTAGATAAAGCTGGAAAAACGGATGTAGTTAGCATCGACAGAGTCAAACCAGCTTTCGTCGAAGGCGAAGAACAGCCAATAAACGCAAACCCATCGAAAGCCATTGAATCACCGAAATGCGAGCTTAAACCCTCTGAAGCAGCAACACAGAAACCAGAAGGAAGCCCACCAACGACCAAATATGGACGAAGAGTCAGGTGGCCGCAAAGATATATAGCTACAATTTTGAACTGATAATTCTTCTCACCATTTCGAACACATTTTTTTTTGCTTCGCATCTGTACGTCGAAAATTCTAATTTATCTATTATTGCCTTCGATACATTTAGTGTATTTCGAAATTGAGATGTAACCTAAAAACATTGCTATACTTTTGTTTGATCTTCTATTCCTTTGCGACCTCACGAACGTATGCGAATAGAGTAACTTTAACTGCCAAAACTTTTGATGCTTTCCGACAATTTTGATTTTTTTTTCTCGCAAACAAAGACATTTTCGTAACCTTGTTTGCTGGAAGGGGGCTATTGTAGTGCCTCCACATATATTTCACTTCTCTCACATCTAACTTGGTTAAGCCCTTTCGATTAATTTATTTAACCAAGCCATTCGCCTAGCAACAACTTGTATGTACCATTGGTATTTTTTATTATCTGGTTTGTATGAGCTAGTATGACTGAGCATTGCTTAACCCCTACGCGCATATACATCCTATTCGCTTTAATATTAATCTCTTAAATACCACGATGACTCAGACATTTTCCTTTGTATACATACGAACATTTTAATCTTATTAATTCATTCGCCCCATTCGCATATTCGCTCGCTAGTGTGTCTGCCCGGTCTGTCTGTGGTCTGCTGTTATTAATTGTGGTGTGCTACAATAAACGTATACGATACTTGGAATTCATCTTCTGATTTATTAACCGTCAGACGTCATTTGGATAAGGTCGTCTGAACGAGCTTATTACGAAACGTAAGAACACGCATTAAGCCGGCACACTACACATACGCTGATGAAGGACGAGTATGTGACCGTAACGATGTAAAACTTTTTGATGCGTATCCTAGTAAGAAGCCGGTTGGTGTAACAGATAAGATGGCTTTTCTAAGTATGGAAAAGAAAGAAAAAAGTGAAAAGTGTAGGCATCAAGATGGATCCGAAGTGTGTGATGATAAAAGCCTCTTAGCTACTAGAAAAGCCTGGAACGGTTATTTGGATTCGAGTAAACAGAGGTTAATGAATTCAGTAAATATGAATAAGGCCCAGGCAGGATTGTCTGGACGGAATAAAGCCTATTTTCGGAACACTTCAGTTAGGGTAAATTATATAACTGGACCTAGAGTAGATTCTAGGATAAGTGATGGCGGTACTGTAAGGGCTAAGAAGCCTAGGAAAAAAAATGATGCTACTATTATTAAGAAGCCTAAACCTCCTTCTCTTTCGGATGCTATGACTAGCAATGGAAATAGTAGCCATCAGAACCTTAGTAGTGACAGCGATAATAAGGAGACAGAAAGTATCAACAGTCCACTTATAGTGACTAGTCTATCAACTTCATCGAATGAGCCATATTAAAGATCAAATTTAAACAACATATATACAGATCAGAAGCAAACACAAAAACTTCAATATAAGTACAAAATATAGAAAGAATAACAATATACAATGATAAAATCTCAAATTGGAATCAAATAAAATACCAAAAATGTCAACAGAAAAAGTCCGTCATGTCATAACAAAGGTATGTAAACATGGAGGGATTTTCCAAAACACAAAACATTCAAAAAGGATTCTACACCGGCCCGCAAAATCCCTCCATGCAAAAAGCAAGCGTTAATGACACTTCTATTTACGGTTCCCAGTTATCCCCTAATCCACACCGGAAGAACGTGTAGGACTTACAGCAGTACGCCTACCCGCCATCCAACATGGATATGACCTATCGTGCTAACTAGGTACCTATACTTTCCCATCAGGCCCTTGATTCCCCTATCTATCGTGGCATCACCTAACGGTAGTATAAACCTTACCCAATTAACCCACACGAACATGTACAACACGTCGTAAAACTGGTCATATCCTATCCGGGAACTACATTCCCTATCATGGGGACGAGTCGCTAATCCACCACCACTTGCTCCGATCAGCAGATACAATGAAGTCCGTGATGCTAACTTATCAACAGGAATTCTTGACTCATAGATAATATGCAAGGGTGGGATCTCCAATTTTGACATTTCATCGTCTCCAGAAGACTTTAAGTAGCATGACGTGGGATCAATATTTATCTCTCCATCTCCTGATACAGAGGAGGTTTGATCAGCATTCGTCATCGTCGGTAACTCATTTGTCACATCAGTGACATCCAGATTATTATCAACGTCATCATGATTCCGTTCTGCCAGACAAGTCGCGTCGATTCGGTCTGCATTAGCATCCGTAGAGTGGAACTCTTCCATTGCTGTATAACTCATATCACTACATGAAAGAAAAGCATTAGTATCGCAATTCGAAACTGATATACTCACTTGTTGTTCTTCATGTTCTGTTTCAGAGACACAAGATATATGCTCATCAATAGCATCGTCATCACACGACACTGTAGACTGGCTGTTACCATCAAACACTTTCTTCTCATCATCCCTCGACTGACAGTCAACCGGAATAGGAACAGTTACAGTTGCACAACCTTGTGCATCTTCAATCAACTTAACATTCATGACGAGGTCCAATGAAAATTGAAATTGTTTTGCTGAGTCGAAATTATACTTGTTCGCTTCGCTATATTAGTTTACGTGACACCCATAAAAAGGCTATGTATTGTGTTCGACCATATTAGAGAAGCATCCTCAAAATGGATAGACAGGTAAGACACCACTACCATCAAGGTGTATGTTTTGTGAAATATAACGCTGTAGATATAATTTTTGAGCCCGATAAGCCTTCCCTTGTCGAGGTGTCTGCTGCACTTGACAATCCCTTGAGGGATTGTTTTTAAACCGTAAAGTGCTCCATTGTTGATTGTCCTGATTTGACTTGTCCTCGCTGACTCTCTTCCATTTACGGGAAACAATCCACTTTCGGGATACTTTATCACCCCCGAAGCTATAAAAAGTTGTCTCGATTCATTGGCTGACAATCTGAAAACATTTTCGGTCAAATGGAACCATTCCAAGTCAGAACTATTGCGCGGTAGGTCTAGCTACCTCATTCAATTGCTCTTTTTCTAGTTGCTTCGGCAGCATACATACATCCACTCACTCAAAAACACAGCACTTTTGGACAAGTTACTGGATACACGCAAAGTTACTTACTAACACGGTCAAAAGTAAAGTTGCAGTTTCGGAGTACCTGGAGGCTCTATTTGTTGTAGTTTTATTATATACTACGAAGTTTCTTTACCAAATCCCTTTTGTTGTTTATCTCATATTTTAATTATTTCGGTCTTCACCACCTAATCTCCCTGGTATCATGTTGAGTAATAAGGTCGCTAGTACACATTATACTAAAACAACCAGGAAAACTTGTAGAGGCATAAACCCAGGGGTTGATAGTGCGTCGAAAATCCCATTATCGTGCGAGCGGGTTGTTAAAAAACCCAAACAGTCAGTCGATAGTACGCCTCTCAGTGTCCATACTTTAGATCACTCAACGCAAACACCACAGAGGAAGCTAGACACCACTCCTATTCCTAAAAAGACCGGTAAGCTCGTTAAGAATAGGAGAAAAAGACGCTCCAAGGCTCGGTCGATACAGTCCAAATGGCCTAAACGAGAAACCAGGCGAGGAACATTGTCAACAACAAACGACACAGGAAATATATTTTTCTATTAGACAGAAGAAAACTTCAATCTTCATTTTCAATTTTCTTCATTGGTGGACTGTCAGCAGAATGCTGTATGAGGAGATTTGGAAAGTTGGCAGTTGGTTGTGAGTTCGTATGTCTCGGCATTTGAATGAAAGCGTTCGTTACAGGGCAGTAGGTTTTCTGGATACCAGCAGCCGTTGCATTACCAGACCGGAGATCAGTTAGCTGCAATGTGGAGAGTAATAAGAATAATTAGGATAGAATTATAATGCTAATATGAATAAAATTTCAGAACTGAGTAATATGTAGATGAATTTAGTTTCTTAATTGGTAGTGAAAAGGCATTTTTTCACTACTTTTTCACTACCAATTAAGAAACTAAATTCATCTACATATTACTCAGTTCTGAAATTTTATTCATATTAGCATTATAATTCTATCCTAATTATTCTTATTACTCTCCACATTGCAGCTAACTGATCTCCGGTCTGGTAATGCAACGGCTGCTGGTATCCAGAAAACCTACTGCCCTGTGACGAACGCTTTCATTCAAATGCCGAGACATACGAACTCACAACCAACTGCCAACTTTCCAAATCTCCTCATACAGCATTCTGCTGACAGTCCACCAATGAAGAAAATTGAAAATGAAGATTGAAGTTTTCTTCTGTCTAATAGAAAAATATATTTCCTGTGTCGTTTGTTGTTGACAATGTTCCTCGCCTGGTTTCTCGTTTAGGCCATTTGGACTGTATCGACCGAGCCTTGGAGCGTCTTTTTCTCCTATTCTTAACGAGCTTACCGGTCTTTTTAGGAATAGGAGTGGTGTCTAGCTTCCTCTGTGGTGTTTGCGTTGAGTGATCTAAAGTATGGACACTGAGAGGCGTACTATCGACTGACTGTTTGGGTTTTTTAACAACCCGCTCGCACGATAATGGGATTTTCGACGCACTATCAACCCCTGGGTTTATGCCTCTACAAGTTTTCCTGGTTGTTTTAGTATAATGTGTACTAGCGACCTTATTACTCAACATGATACCAGGGAGATTAGGTGGTGAAGACCGAAATAATTAAAATATGAGATAAACAACAAAAGGGATTTGGTAAAGAAACTTCGTAGTATATAATAAAACTACAACAAATAGAGCCTCCAGGTACTCCGAAACTGCAACTTTACTTTTGACCGTGTTAGTAAGTAACTTTGCGTGTATCCAGTAACTTGTCCACAAGTGCTGTGTTTTTGAGTGAGTGGATGTATGTATGCTGCCGAAGCAACTAGAAAAAGAGCAATTGAATGAGGTAGCTAGACCTACCGCGCAATAGTTCTGACTTGGAATGGTTCCATTTGACCGAAAATGTTTTCAGATTGTCAGCCAATGAATCGAGACAACTTTTTATAGCTTCGGGGGTGATAAAGTATCCCGAAAGTGGATTGTTTCCCGTAAATGGAAGAGAGTCAGCGAGGACAAGTCAAATCAGGACAATCAACAATGGAGCACTTTACGGTTTAAAAACAATCCCTCAAGGGATTGTCAAGTGCAGCAGACACCTCGACAAGGGAAGGCTTATCGGGCTCAAAAATTATATCTACAGCGTTATATTTCACAAAACATACACCTTGATGGTAGTGGTGTCTTACCTGTCTATCCATTTTGAGGATGCTTCTCTAATATGGTCGAACACAATACATAGCCTTTTTATGGGTGTCACGTAAACTAATATAGCGAAGCGAACAAGTATAATTTTGACTCAGCAAAACAATTTCAATAACCAATATATTTCCCCGAAGTTCTCCAATACTTTGTGATTACTGTGATTACTGTCGGTCGATTCTTGTACATTTTATACGGATCTAGGTGTTTTATAAAGTTCGTTTGGTGGTGGATATCTATTAACTCGATCGCCCAATTCTTGTCAGTAGGCAGTTGTTTATGAAAATTAGAACAACACATATAAGCGAACAATATTGTTTTCGATTAGATCGTCATCAGGCCTTACTCTAATATACATGAATATTTATATGAGAACGTTAAGCCAATCAAGTTAAATTTCGTGATAATCACAATGAACTGAAGTAGATTGCGTCACTAAATATAATAGGCAAAAGTACAAGTGGATAGTAGGAAGGCAGGAGATTCACGCTCCTCACTGATCACAAGCCTATGCTAGCAATATTCCGTTCTGAGTCTGGCGTTCCAGCACATTCTGTAAGTCGTCTTCATCGACGAACCTAGTTGCTTTTGGGGTATGATTCGAAATCCAATATCGACGCACTCTACAATTTGGGTAGAAGCTGCTGATAGGATAACCAACTGTCCCCTTGGCCTTCCTCTTGGTTCCTTTTTGCCTTTGAGGGTTCCATGTGAGGGCGTGTCTAGTGACTGCAGGTGGGTCTTGTTTCGTTGTGTATGTCCTATTCCCTTTCCACCGCTTACTTCCGGCATTTCGTTGTTGCTGATGGTGTCTGGCCCACGCATACGAAGTATTTTGCGTAGACAACTGTTAATAAACACTTGTATTTTCTGGATGATGGCTTTGGTAGTTCTCCATGTTTCCGCTCCATACAGTAGAACTGTCTTGACATTTGTATTGAAGATCCTGATTTTGGTTTTGTTTGAAAGTTTGTTTGGAGTTCCAGATATTTTTCAACTGTAGAAATGCAGCCCTTGCTTTGCCAATCCGCGCCCTCACCTCTGCGTCCGATCCACCTTTCTCGTCGATGATGCTGCCAAGATATGTGAAGGTGTTAACGTCCTCCAAGGTATCTCCATCAAGCGTGATTCGGTTGGTGCATGTTGTGTTGCATCGGAGAATTTTGCTTTTTCCTTTATGTATGTTGAGACCTACTGCTGCAGAGGCTGCTGCTACACTGGTCGTCTTCTCTTGCATTTGTTGTTGAGTGTGCGATAGAAAGAGCCAGGTCATCTGCGAAGTCCAGATCGTCCAGCTGCGTCCTAACTGTCCAGTTGATACCGTGCTTCCCTCCAGATGTTGACGTCTTCATAATCCAGTCGATGACCAGGAGAAAGAGAAAGGGTGAGAGTAAGCAACCTTGCCTGACACCGGTCTTCACCTCAAAAGAGTCTGTCAGCTGACCTCCGTGTACGATTTTGCAGTTGAATCCATCATAAGAATTCCGTATGATGTTGACTATTTTCTCAGGCACCACCGTAGTGTCGAAGAAGCCTCCACAGTGTTTTCCTATCCACGCTATCGAAATGCTTTCTCGTAGTCGATGAAGTTGATGTTAGAGTGGTGAGTTCCATTCAATTGATTGTTCCACAATGATCCGTAATGTAGCAATTTGGTCAGTACACGATCGATCCTTACGAAATCCAGCCTGTTGATCTCGAAGTTGGGCGCCTACAGAATCCTTCATTCTGTTTAACAATACTCTGTTGAAGACTTTGCCTGGTAATGAAAGGAGAGTGATGCCTCTGTTGTTTTAACACTATTTGAGATCGCCTTGCTTTGGTATTTTGATGAGGTATCCTTCTTTCCAATCTGATGGTACTTGTTCCTCATCCCAAACTCTTCTTGAAGAGAATGTGAAATATTTTCGCAGTTGCTTCCACATCTGCTTTCATGGCCTCTGCTGGAATGTTGTCTGTCCCTTGCCTGCTTTGGGGCCGCTTTCTTGATTCGTGTCTGGATGGCTATACTGATCTCTCAATCGTAGGTGCGCCAATATTCATCTGGGAGGTCCGTGGATGCCTGCTTCGATGTTGGGTGGGTTCAGTGGAGCTGGTCGATTCAATAGTTCCTTAAAGTGCTCCACCCACCTATTTCGCTGTTCGTCAGTGTTGCTGATTATTTTCCCTTCCTTGCTTTTCACTGGTCGTTCTGGTTTACGATAGTTTCCGGCGAGCTTCTTTGTTGTTTCGTACAATTGTCTCATGTTTCCTTCTCTTGCAGCCTTTTCCGCCGTCATTGCTAGATCTTCCACATATTTTCGTTTGTCAGCTCTGATGCTCTTCTTCACTTCCCTGTTTGCTTCTGTATACTCGGCTTGCGCCTTAACTTTCTCTGCTCTT
>CALYCR020000572.1:0-13267 GCA_944470395.2 Schistosoma turkestanicum
AAATATATATATATATATTAAAAAGCAAAGCTTTTATTTGGTAATCTGGTGTTTTAGTGCACTGATCAGATGTTTTGGAAACTTGAGAATTCAAATGTGACCTTCAGATCACTTAACGAATACACTGATTAAGTTAGTAAAGTTAATTGTTGCGGACATTAGATCCTAAGAACTCGTTTGATAAATGTTTTAATTTTGGATTTTATTCATAGGCTGATCAGTGGACTTTGAGATCACATTTCCCACCTGGAAAATCCTTGGCTGTGATTGGTTGATGTGATATTTTGGTGTGCTATTTTTGTGGCTCTCCCAAGGATGTTGTATAAATAAGCTCGATTTGTATGCTTGTCGACCTCGTATTTTCTGTGTACTTTTAGAATACACTTTCTACACCGTATCAAGACTTCTTGATATAGTTAGTCGCACCGGGGACAATGGATTAGAATAGCCTACTGTATCACTGGTTCATTGTCTTGTTCTTGTTTATCGACTAAGGTCAACTCGTAATAGTTTAAAGCATATCAAGCGACGATCATAACATTAATACACTAGGTAGAAACATGTGTTCAACAGAACTATAGTAACTAATATCATATGACAACACACTAAAAACAATCCTTTGGAAATAAATTTAGCATGTTCTACAGTTGATTCAAGAATACAGTGATCAGTTCTTTTTTTCATGCAAAAATTAAACAACTTATCAAAGAGAAAACTATACTAGTGATACAATGTTGAAGGATTAAAAAATGGTGTGTCTCATCAATTCGAACAAACAAAACACGATTAATCAATAGGACAAGAAATGAAAATAAATCAACAAAACTTTTGACAGTACAGTAAAAACTTGTTAATCAATGAGGTCGGTTGAAACCGAATCACATGAAGTTCTATTTTAAATAACTTGATCTCAGATACATGAATTGTTATATATTGTTTATCTTAAAAATATGTGTCTCATCAGTCAGTAGATGCATTTACATATGAAAATTATCTTCATAAATGAATCATAAACACTGATATCTTGTTTATTTCTGAAGGGCTAATCGAACTCCATTACAATCCCATCAGTATTCTAAATAAAAACAAACATGGTTTATTCATGTCCCACTCACTGACTGAAATATAACATTTTCACCAGTAAATGAAATTAGCTTGAAAAATAAGTTCACAGATATCGAATTTAGTGATTTACTCTTAACATTGAACACTTTACATTATATATATAATTGAATGTAAAATGATATATTTGGTAGAGTAGACATTTGTCATCAAATTTACACACACACAAACACACAGATTGTTGACTTGAATGTCTAACTTTGAACATTTGTCTAATGTTGAAGAACATTCACATATATTTCACCATCATCCAATTGAATATATCATTAATATTGTGCATAGTTGTTGACATGAACGACCAATGAACTGTGTAGTGATGTATAACGAATGTGTTATGGTTCATTTCAACTTAGTGATATTCAAAATGTTCAATTTGTTTCATTTGAATGGTTATTTCATCTTGATTCTATGGGTTGGAATATCATGAAGTGTAATGTCGTTCTGTGAGAAGTTGACTGATATGTATTACTATATATCAGTCACATCTTCGATTGAAATATTTCTCAAAATCTTCCTTCTAATAATAATGATCTATTTTCTTTAAACCAGTCACCCGACCGAAGCTGCTACCTTGACGTGGTGGACGGGCTTGACTATCGTGATGACCCAACCGAGCTATACTGGCTGGGACATATGTTCCTGCAGGTCCTACCATGCCAGTCAGGTCGATTGGAGAACGATAAGACTAAAAGCAGCTACTCAAGGTTTGAGGGTGAAGTCGTACTTCTGACTGTAGAGGGGTGTGACAGCAGTAAGGTGTTTCCCTAGGACAGCCAGCATCTGAAGCGATGCTGCCTTCTCACAAGGAATTTGTTTCATTTGAAATCATTGGATATTTCATCTTGATTCTATGAGTTCGAATATCATGAAGTGTAATGTCGTTCTGTGAGAAGTTGACTACAAGAGGTTTTGTAGTGTGAAACGTAAATTTTGGGAATACACTCATGTATATCCTTCACATGTTTTATGCGTATACATTGTCAGAATTGTCACACAGTAACAGATTAAATTCAGTACTACACTAAAAATATCATTTGTACAGTCTTATCTAGATAATTATTATACTGTTACTTGGGTTTTCTAAAATCAATCCGCTTGTACTTTCAGAGTTTCAAGAACACACAGACAATATTTTACTTCGATTTGTCAGTCAGTCAGATGCAACGTAGAACTTTGTACGTAAGTACATCAGTTCATGTTGCCATACAACATCAGCACAGAGATATCATTGTCAATTCAAATCCAATAGTAGTAGAGGTAGTAAAGGTATTAGAAGTAATCGGAGAGGTTAGGGTTAGGAGATACTATTCAAGAAGTATGATTCAGTGAGAAAAGTTTAGAGAGTCAAAACTAGAGGTGTAGAAGAATCAAGAAGATAAGGACTTGAGAAAACACAAAGAATAAATGCACCGGCGCCATTGCAAACGATTTCGAGACATGTCATTCAAGGTCTCTAACCATCGATTATTATCATCTCGCGGACCCCAATCAGGTAGTCGACAATTACTGATATGACTAAGTCCACTCGTTAGCGACTTCATGGATTTCTGCCATGTTTTGGTTTGGCTGCCCCTAACTTTCTTCCAACCTCTTCCTACACTACAAAACAAAGCTCTTCGAGGCGGCCGGTGGTTGGGCATAGGCAGCGCCTGTCCCAACCACCTCAAATGATGAAGTGTTACTACTGCCTCTATTGATCTGCCATTCTTACCTAGCACCCGATTCCTAATAACAGCGTTGCTCACTCGGGTGTCCCACGATATACGAGCAATGCTTCGAAGACACCTATGATCAAAAACCAGTAACCTACGAATATATTCTACTCTTAGCGGCCATGTTTCACAGTCATAAAGTAAGACGGAGCGAACTACTGCACAGTACACTCGTCCTTTAGTCAGCAAACGGATATCTCTCCTACGCCATAAGTGACGCAGGTTGGCAAAAGCTCGTATTTGTTTGAGGCTCACTGGACGTAGGAAAGATACCGTAAGGAAACCTCTTAGGGTTTTACTTAATGATGATAAGGCGAAGAATATATTTCAGGAACAACTACAAAGACAGTTAGGTGACCATTTAAACGATTCCCATCCGGAGGCAGGTTGGAATGATATCAAGAAGGCTGTGGAAACAGCAGTGATATCTGCTAGTAAGGTTGACCATAAGGCTAGGAAGAAGCTGTGGATCTCTTTAGCATCCACCGAACTGATGGATGCTCGAAAACTCATCCCCTCTGGCTCTGAACATGATGAGTAGAGAAGTCAGCTTAGGCGCAGACTGATAAAAAGCAACGACCGTGAACAGTGGTTAGTGGCGAAAGCAAAAGCGATGGAAAAGGCAGAGGCGATCGGCAACAGTAGACAACTTTTCCGACTTATCAAGGAAACTGGTATTAGGAATCCTAGTGTAAGTGAGACTATCTCGGAAAATGACGGGACTCTCATTTATTCTCAATCCAGGAGACTGGATCGATGGACAGAACACTTTATGGATCAGTTCAACTGGCCTCGAGCCACTCTTCAGTTACCCACGATCTCCAGTCATCCTGAATGGCAAATCGACGTATTTCCCCTAAGTCTTAATGAAGTTTAAAAAGCTTTAGGAAATCTGAAGAGAAGGCGAGCTGCAGGTCCTGATAGATTGACTGACTACACTAGAAAATGAATTACTGAATCAACTTTGTTAAACTGCCTAGAAATCTTCAGCCTTCTCTTATTACTTTCATAAAAGATAAGTTTGTCACATATGAGATCAACAGTAAAAAGTAAAATTTAGAACAAACCGTTCGGATTGACAGAACATTTTTAAACTAGGAATAAAGGAAAATGAATAAAGAATTTCTCAGTTGATTCGCTGGTATTGTCACGTTGATTAGTATCATATTAAAAGTATTTCTAAAGTGAGAATACTGACGACAATCGTGTTTGGAACTTTTGCTTCTTTTAGCAAAGGTAATCGGATTAATGTTGTAAGAATAATCTAACTGTGGAATGGAATATCTATGTATTTATTGAGAACACAGATTGTTTCTCAAAAATATGTACTACACCTAATCTTCAATCATCCACAAGTATCGATTATATGTTTTTTTTTAATCCGAGCTGATCATAAGCTGTATGCTCTATCTCTCTCTTCTTCTAGTTGAGAATATTCTGATCACATCGAACACTAAAGTGTTCTTGAAAGTGTTTTTGCTGATAATAACTCCCACGCAATTCTGTATGCTATTTGTATGCAATCTTGTGAGTTGTGTTCATTACAATTTCATATGATCGGTAAATTGAATTCATAATACTGATGCTTACTTATACTTTGCATGGTGGTAGAACAAACAAATTTTTCACACTAACTAAACCTAACATTATGTCAATGAACTAGATTTGAAACGAGCACTCATACAGTTCAATATTAATCCTTATGCCTAAAATTTTGTATAACATTGATCTGACTAGTTGAAAGATTATGAATTTTATTGTAATAGGTATTATTTTATAAGAGATCGATTCAGTTAGTAAAAATGGATCATTGGATTCAAACTCAGTGATCCAAGAATCGATCTCTCTCTCTCTTTATGAGATTTTAAAGTCCCTGAATTCAATCTTTGAACTGCTTGCGAATGTCCATTAGCAAGCGATTCCGAAGTGGAGCAAAGTGTTGGGGATGTTAGATCCCCAAAATTCGCTTGATAAATGCCTTATTTTGGTTTTCACGTTTGCGAGCATGGGCTGATCATTTGACCTTGAGATTTCAATTCCCACCAGCAAAATCCATGGCTATGATTGGCTACTGTGTATTTTAGTGTGCTATTTTCTTAACTGTCTCAAGGACGTTTCTATGTTGTATAAATAAACGAGAGTTGTATGCTTGATTGTACTGTGATTGCTGGGTGTTTGTAGAATATACTTTCTACGCTTACAAAGTCTTTTTACTCGCTTTGGGGATTCAAGGTAGCCTACCTGGACGCTGGTTCGTTGTCTCGTTCGTGTTTATCGACTAAGGTAAACTCGTAATAGCCTCGAGCATACTTAGTGACGAACTTATCACAAAGTAACTGTCATGTACTGTTTGTTTTTCAGTCGTTTACTAATTGAAGTCAATCTATAATGATGAATATTTCAAAATCTAACTCAACACTAAAACCTGATAACATAACAAGATTCTTGTTAACTTATCTGCAAGTAGACATCATTGATAATCTAACTAGCATTCTTAACCCCATGTAGAGAGAGCTATTATACTACATTCTGCTACTTGACGTAATAAGAATATTTATTGACGTACATGTTTTGCAAAAAGCATAACTAGTTGACTTCAAATGATCATAAATATCATCATGATATATATATCGGTTCCTTATATTCTATCCTATTAATTATCATATAACAACATATTCGTGTTTAGTCTACAATTACCTAACTTGAATGGCAAACAAATTTTTTTAATCGAATAAATTACAAATTAATTAGAACATTTTCAAGGTTATCATGAAAAATACATGTGATATAGCTCTAGCTATGGTTGAAATGATGACAATAATCGATTCTTTGTAATTTGTCAATTTGACCAATCACATTTTTAACAATGTGGCTATTATACGATACAGAAGAATAAGCATTAAAATGAATTCATTACCAACAAATGATAAAGTTAATGACAAAGTGACTGACTCTTTTGATTTATTCATTAATTGAATGAATAACAATTATTTTATTATACGCCAGATATTTCCAATTAGTTATACTAAAAATAGTTCTGAAGTTTGTTGATACGATTTGATAACATTTTAATCAGTCACCAAACTGATGGACAGACAGACAGACATATAGATACAATGCAGGACTTCGTACGTAAGTACATCAGTTCAGGTTGCCATACCACATCAGCACAGAGACGCAGCTGTCAGTTCAAATCCAAGAGTGATAACGATAGTAGAATTATTAGCAGTAATGGGGAAGATTAGGGAGCAAAGATATGATTCAAAAAGTATAATTCAATGAGATAAATTTTGAAGGAGAAATATACAGATTATGAGGAATTCAGAAAGTTAGAATTAAAAATCACAAAAAGAGTGGATGCACATGCGCCATTGCAAACGATTCTGAGCCACGTCGTTCAAGGTCTCTAACCATTGGTGACTATCATCTCGCGGACCCCAACCACGTAGCCTACATCTACCAACATGACTCAGTCCACTTGTCACTGACTTCATGGATTTCTGCCATGTTTTGGTTTGGCCGCCCCTAGCTTTCTTCCAACCTATTCCTATACTATAAAACAAAGCTCATCGCTGCAGTCGGTGGTTAGGCATACGTAACACATGTCCCAACCACCTCAACTGATGAAGTATCAATGCTTCCATCTCTACCTAGAACTCGTTTCCTAACGACAGCATTGCTTACCCGGTGGTCCCAGGATACACGAGCAATGCTTCTAAGATATCTATGATCGAATACTAGTAACCTACGGAAGTCCTCTACTCTTAACGGCCATGTTTCGCATCCGTATAGTAGGACAGAGCGAACTGCTGCGCAGTACACTCGTCCTTTAGTCAACAAACGGATGTCTAGATTACTCCATAAGTGACACAAGTTGGCAAAAGCCAATCGAGCTTTCTGTATCTGAGCTGAGATTTCGTCAGTCACCAGGCCATCAGCACTGATGAGACTCCCCAGATAGGTGAAGCGGTCAACACGTTCTACTACTTCACTCCCTATCTCTAGTTCATGTGCAGATACAACCCAATCATAAAGCAGCATTTTGTATTTCTAGGATGAGTACCGAATCCCGAACATTGTTCAGGGTAGTCAGGAGACAGCATTTTGTCAGCGTCTTCAGGGAATGGGTATATGTCATCGGCATATTCTAAGTCAATAAGCGAGCCTCCTGGTAATAGGTCTGCTCCTGAAAATTCAGACGAGTATAAGGTTATTTCTAGGAGCATGTCTATGATAAAATCAAACAAGAATGGAGAAAGTGGACATCCTTGACGGACACCACTTGAAGTGAAGAATTCCGGTGACAGTTCGCCATAAGCCCTCACTCGACCAGTGGTGTTCGAGTAGAGAGCTTGTATGAGGTTAATGTACTTCTTTGGTACACCTTTCAATGACAGACACTGCAAGAGAACCTCACGATCCACTGAATCAAATGCCGCCTTAAGGTCCAGGAAAACAACTATTGTCGGACGCCTAAATGTGTGTCTATGTTCCAGGACCTGTCGTAGTGTGAAGACGTGGTCTATACAACCACGTCCAGGTCGAAAACCAGCCTGGTTTTCTCGAGTCTGCTCTTCACGAGCTTTCGTTAAGCGTCGAAGTATTATTGCGGCCAGTATTTTAGATACTATAGACTTATTCCCCTGTGATTGTCACAAGAAGACTTGTGTCCTTTCCTACAGACAATCAGTGATTGAGACCAGTCGGATGGGATTACGTCCAGTTCCTAGATTCTACCTAAGATCTCAGTCAACCTAGCTGCTAAAACTGGACCACCATCCTTAAATATCTCAGGGGTCAGTCTATCAGGACCTGCAGCTCGCCCTCGCTTCAGATTTCCTCACGCTTTCTCAACTTCATAAAGACTAGGGGGACTTACGTCCATTTGCCATTCCGTGGGTAACCTAAGAGTGGCTCGTGGCCAGTTGAACTGATCCCTAAAGTGTTCTGCCCATCGATCTAGTCTCCTGGATTGAGAATGGATAATAAGACCATCCTTTTCCGAGAGAGTCTCACTCACATTCGGGTTCCTAATATCGGTTTCCTTGATAAGTCGGTGCAACTGTCTGTTGTTGCCTATCACCACGTGGGATGAGTTTTCGAGCATCCATCAGATCGGTGGATGCTACTGAGATCCACGGCTTCATTCTAGCCTTATGGTCAACCTTACTAGCAGATATCACTGCTGTTTCCACAGCCTTTCTGATGTCATTCAAACCTGCCTCCGGATGGGAATCACTTACATGGTTGCCTAACTCTCTTTCTAGTTGTTCCTGGAATATATTCTTCGCCTCATTATCATTAAGTAAAACCCTAAGAGGCTTTCTTAAAGTGTCTTGCATACGTCCAGTAAGCCTCAAACAAATGCGAGCTCGCACTATGGCATGATATGAATCTAAACATGTGCCCACAACGAGCGACAGAGCTCTATTGAACCCCTCCATCGTTGGCTGATGGCGATGTGATCTAGTTGAGTCCAACGTTGAGACGACTTTGGGGGCCGCCAGGTCAACAGATGCTTATCCTTATGCCTAAAGTTCATGTTTGCTAGAAAAAGGCGGTTATCTGAGCAAAGTTGCAACAGACGGTCGCCATTGTCTGTTCTTTGAGTTGCGACACCATAACATCCACCTAGATGTCTTTCATTTTCACTTAGTCTACCTACTTGAGCATTGAAGTCATCAGCAGTTATAACTATATCAGAGCGCTAAACGTTTTGGAGGAGTTCCGAAAGCTTTCTGTAAAACTCATCCTTAACTTCGTCTGAACCGCAGTCAGTGGAGGCATAGGCAGATATGACGGAGAGGCAACGGCGACTGACCTGTCCTTCCGAGTCCTTACTGTCCCGTTCAGTCGGACAGCGCATAATCGAATATCTACTGGGATCCAATCAAGGAGAGTTTGTTCAGCTCTACCACTCAATGCTATGCCTACGCCAGCAAGACCCCTGGAAGCAGCATCAGGGCTACCGGATACACGAAGAGTAAATCGAGCTGCTTCTTTATCTTGACATGGTGAGGTCAAGTGAATGATGCTACTGGGATCCTGTATGCACGTTTCCGAGACGCAGCACACATCGATGGCACGAGATTCTAAAGTCATAGCTAATGATGCCTGTTGCCCTATTTGACACAATGTCCGTACATTAAATGCTCCAACATGTAGACTAGAACGAGGTTCCAAGAGACCAGGAATGACGTTTTGTGAACTCGCATCGTTTGCATCAGCGGAGCAGTGAGCTGAAGCAGTGCGACTAGAGTTAGTCGCGGAGAAAAGGGAGGTATTAGGGGGTGTAGGGAGGATTTGATTTTGACCAATTTGGTCTCGTGTGGTGTTACGGATATGAGGGAGGTTGTCACTTCCCGGCTGCCCACACCGTGGAAGGTTGTTTCTTGAGGAACCTGAAAAGGAAAATAGATTAGTGTTGGTCTTAGAGACCGCAGAACTCAGGGGACAGCTGCTCGAGACCGGTCACGCACGGCCTTTTGATAAAAGACTTTTTAGTATTACTGTACTTACTTACGCCTGTTATCCCCAGTGGACCATAGGCTGCCCACCACTTTCCTCCAACCAACTCTGTCCTGGGCTTCCCTCTCCAGTTCTGTCCAATGTTTGTCCATTCCTCTCATATCTTTCTCTATTTCTCGTCGTATTGTGTTCCTTGGACTTCCCCTTTTCCTTCTGCCTTCAGGGTTCCATGTGAGGGCTTTTAACGTGACGCAGTTAGGTGCTTTTCGTAGTGTGTGTCCTATCCACTTCCACTACTTCTTCCTGATTTCCTCCTCCACTGCAATCTGGTTTGTTTTCTCCCACAGTACGTTGTTACTGATCGTGTCTGGCCAACGAATACGAAGTATTTTGCGTAGACAGCTGTTAATAAACACTTGTATCTTCTGGATGATGGCTTTCGTGGTTCGCCAAGTTTCCGCTCCATACAGTAGAACTGTTTTGACATTTGTATTGAATATCTTGATTTTGGTTTTGATTGAAAGTTGTTTGGAGTTTCAGATATTCTTCAACTATAGAAATGCAGCCCTTGCTTTGCCAATCCATGCCCTCACATCTGCATCGGATCCACCTTGGTTGTCGATAATGCTGCCAAGATATGTAAAGGTGTCAACGTCCTTCAAGGCATCTCCATCAAGAGTGATTTGGTTGGTGCATGTTGTGTTGCATCGGAGAATGTTGCTTTTTCCTTTATGTATGTTGAGACCTACTGCTGCAGAGGCTGCTGCTACACTGGTCGTCCTCTCTTGCATTTGTTGTTGCGTGTGCGATAGAAGAGCCAGGTCATCTGCTTAGTCCAGATCGTCCAGCTGCGTCCTAACTGTCCACTGAACACCGTGCTTCCCTTCAGATGTCGACGTCTTCATAATCCAGTCGATGACCAGGAGAAAGAGAAAGGGTGAGAGTAAGCAACCTTGCCTCACACCGGTCTTCAACTCGAAAGAGTCTGTTAGCTGTCCTTCGTGTAAGATTTTGCAGTTGAATCCATCATAAGAGTTCCGTATGATGTTAACTATTTTCTCAGGCACACCGTAGTGTCGAAGAAGCCTCCACAGTGTTTTCCTATCCACGCTATCAAATGCTTTCTCGTAGTCGATGAAGTTGATGTAGAGTGGTGAGTTCCATTCAATTGATTGTTCCACAGTGATCCGTAATGTAGCAATTTGGTCAGTACACGATCTATTCTTACGAAATCCAGCCTATTGATCTTGAAGTTGGGCGTCTACGAAGTCCTTCATTCTGTTTAACAATACTCTGTTGAAGACTTTGCCTGGTATTGAAAGAAGAGTGATGCCTCTGTAGTTCTCACACTTGCTCAGGTCGCCTTTCTTTGGTATTTTGATGAGGTATCCTTCTTTCCAATCTGATGGTACTTGTTCCTCATCCCAAATCTTCTTGAAGAGGATGTGAAATATTTTCGCAGTTGCTTCTACATCTGCTTTCATTGCCTCTGCTGGAATGTTGTCTGGTCCTGCTGCTTTGTCTCTCTTGATTTGTCTGATGGCCATACTGATCTCCTGAATCGTAGATGCGCCAATATTAATTGGGAGATCCGTGGATGCTGCGTCGATGTTGGGTGTGTTCAGTGAAGCTGGTTGATTCAAGAGTTCCTTAAAGTGAACTACCCACCTATTTCGCTGTTCTTCAGTGTTGCTGATTACCTTTCCTTCCTTGCTTTTCACTGGTCGTTTCGGTTTACGATAATTTCCGGCCAGCTTCTTCGTTCTTTCGTACAATTGTCTCATGTTCCCGTCTCTTGCAGCCTTTTCCGCCGTCATTGTTAGATCTTCCACATATTTCCGTTTGTCAGTTCCGATGTTCTTCTTTACTTTCCTGTTTGCTTCTGTGTATGCAGCTTGTGCGGTAGCTTTCTCTGCTAATGTTCGGCTGACATTGATTGCTGCTATCTTGCTCCTCCTTTCTTCAATTTTTGTAAGAGTATCAACAGAGATCTATTCGTTTTGATGGTACTTCTTGTGACCCAGAACTTCGTAAAATGTTGAAGTGATTGCCTCTTTAATCATTTTCCAATTGTTCTCCAATATTGTGTCCTCTCCATTGAGTATATCGTGCAAAGCCTGGAACCTATTGCTGATGGCTATCTTGAATTCGTTGAGTTTTACGGTGTCACAAAGAAAGGCTGTATTAAACTTGTCTGATGTTGTCTGCCCCGTTGTCCAGTGCTTCTTGAGTTTCAGTTTCATTTTGGCGATCAGCAAGTGGCGATCTGAGGCTATATCAGCTCCTCTCCTGGTTCTCACATCCTCCATAGTCCTTCTGAACGTTTTGTTGATACAGATATGGTCAATTTGGTTTTGAGTAGTGTGGTCCGGTGAAATCCATGTGGCTTTGTGAATGCTTTTGCGCGGGAATATTGTGCCACCGATGACCAGTTTGTTGAAGGCACATAGGTTTGCAAATCTCTCACCGTTTTCGTTCCTTTCTCCCAGTCCATGTCGTCCCGTGATGTCTTCATATCCAGTGATGTCCATTCCAACCTTGGCATTCATGTCTCCCATAAGAATCGTCAAATCCTTTGAAAATTTCTCGACGATTGACTGCAGCCTTTCGTAGAATTGATCTTTAACGTCGTCACTGTAGTCATTGGTAGGTGCATAACATCGGATGACGTTCGTTCATTGTAATGTCCTCTTTCTTTGTTTTGAAGGATGCTTTAATGATCCTGGGTCCATGAGATTCCCATCCTATCAATGCCTTTTGTGCATGTTTGGACAGCATCAGTGCAACTCCTTGTGTATGTGAAGCGTTTTCCCCTTCATGACCAGAGTATAACAGCAGTTCCCCTGAAGCTAGTCTCAGTTGTCCTACCTGTGTCCAATGCGTTTCGCTGGTTCCAAGCACCTCGAGGTTGTATCTTTTCATTTCTGCCGCAACTTGAAATAGTCTTCCAGTTTCCCACAATGTACGAACGTTCCATGTACCTAAAAAAATGGTTGCTCTGGTTGTCAGAAGAGGCATCGGCCCCGTGACTTCCGAGGGAACTCGGCTTTCATCACGAGACGTCATAATTCTTCTTCCAACTCCCAGGGCAGAGTTAAAATGGTTTGAATTATTTTTTCTGGTTAGCGTTTTTTTTGGCAAGTGAGATTTCAACGGAATGGGGTCGCCAACCCCATGTCCAACCCTCCTCCTTTATCCGGGCTTGTGACCGGCAGTAGCCCCGAAGGTTCTACTGGCAGGGTTACACAATCATCATGGGTTACTGAAATTCCGTAAATTGCAAATCAAACTTTGAAGTTATAGTAGTTTTTAGAAAACACATCATATCATGAAAAATATCTCAACTTTAGCTTGCAATTTTCGCTGCAATTTGAGGAATATACACTGACTTAGTATCCTTAATTTTCTAAGATAGAAACGTTTATCACGAAAGAATTTGTGTAAGAAGTGTACATTCAATCCATCATGCATAACATATCACAATAAAATGGAATTCAATATGTTTATATCAGTTTTTTTGGATTGAATGAATCATAGTGTTACAGCAAGACAGACAATCACAATATCATGAGTAAAGAAATATTACTTACTTACTTACGCCTGTTACCCCCAATCGACCATAGGCCGCCCACCAGTTTTCTCCAACCAATTCTGTCCTGGGCTTCCTTCTCCAGTTCTGTCCAATGTTTGTTCATTCCTCTCATATCTTTCTCTATTTCTCGGCGTAGTGTGTTCCTTGACCTTCCTCTTTTCCTTTTGCCTTGAGGGTTCCATTTGAGTGCTTGTCTTGTGACGCAGTTAGGTGCTTTTTGCAGTGTGTGTCCTATCCACTTCCATCGCTTATTCCTGATTTCCTCCCCCACTGGAATCTGGTTTGTTCTCTCCCACAGTTCGTTGTTGCTGATGGTGTCCGGCCAACGAATACGAAGTATTTTGCGTAGACACCTATTCATAAATATGCCATT
>CALYCR020000573.1:0-13228 GCA_944470395.2 Schistosoma turkestanicum
AATGTGTTAAAACACAAACCTCCAAAACTCTGCCCGAAAATATCGTAACAGTGCTGCTCACTAGTGACCAGCTTCGTGAGGAAATTCTCGGAGTTCTAGTTGAGAAGACGTGACTAATGTAGTTCGACCGTCTCGGGTGTAGGTAGTAACTACCAAAGAAAAATGGGTGAGGTCGCGCAAAAATCCGTAGATCAATCAGAGTTAGACATTAACACCGTTGGATACCGGCCCAGTGGTCCGACGGTTAGCCGTTTGCGCACAATACCGAAGGTTCTGGGTTCTAATCCTGCGGGGTGCATGATTCGTGGATGTACACTGCTGATGAATCGCATACCAGGACGAAACGGCCTTCCAGTGCTTCTTCCAGGTTTCTGATGTTGGTCTAACAATGATTGATTGATGATTTCAAATGTGTAAAAACACAAAACCTCCAAAATTCTGCCCGAAAATTTCATATAAAATGCCTTGACAAGTGTGATATGTGTGACCATATTGTTCGAAATATGTATAGCACAAATACATCACATTTTTCAGATCAATTACGTCTTCTCACTGTCCTATCAGAATATTACTTTGTCAACCAAACTGACAAAACAAGTAATCAGCTGGTGTCGTATGATATGTAAAATTTGTCTTCTCTGAATTTTACTTCATTGATGAAGACGTTATTATATTCGTAAAACATATATGTTCATTTTAATTGTAAAATCGTCAGACTTTACAACACACATCATTTTAAACATCGAAGCCAAATGTGTTGGTCAATACAATTATGAGTTTAAATTTTATGTTCATGTACTAATTCTAATTAGACTGCGTTTGCAAACTTGTAAGTACTCTATGACAGTTTCGGCTCCGTTTCCGTTTTTCGACGTTACGGATGTGCACTGTTGAGTAGTCGCCTCATACTAAGATGAAACGGCTGTCGTTTGATCCTAGGTTTTCATTCGTGGTTTAACAGGAAGCTCCGCACATCTCCGTCTTCAAACTCCTTCGGCCACGGAATCTTCATCCCTTGTGTAGGCAGCGACACCAAATGTAGTGAAGGAGAACACAGGTGAGGACAACCGAATCGTATTTATCTCAAATTACAGAGTATATTGGTAAAATAGGAAGACCATATCGTAAATCGTTAATTTGCAAAATATCAATCCATCATATCTAACTGGACTGTTCCTGTTACAAAACATCAATCCATTGTCTGACATTTCACTTATTCATGCATTTCATACAAATTCCATTGTGTTCCCACTCTTCCTTTCTTGATCTTCCCCCATCTTCTGCTGCCAGACATTACGTTTTTACTCACGTCATATACTACTTATAAGTAGCGCGCACCACAACACTGGTTCATGATTTCAGCGACACACGCTAAAGTGGATTCGTTTATTTAACATCAATACAAAATTACAATTCACAAATAACTAGAGTCACCTAAAAATAAAAAAAACCTTCTTGATGTTTACCCATACTTCGTTGTCGATTTTGGTATGCTGAACGATGCGTTATTTTATTTTTAAGGCAACTCTTAGTCCGCGATAAATAAAAATTTTTGTTATACATGACTAAAGAAAAATTATACAGAATTTCACTGTGAAAGTTAAAGATGGTGTAGAAGATTTGTAGCTCAGGTGGATGATTGTGGTGATAGTGTTTGGTTCTCTGAGGTTCGCTGGAGGACAAAGAACACTAAGGAATTTTTAGACGCTTGGCTGGCACTCAGGTCAGTCAATCAGCAATTAACAAACACATTGACATTGACCCAATTTATCAGTCAATCAGGAAAATCATAGGTGACATAGGATCAAGAGAAACAAATCATAAGTAAGGATACAATCAAAACAAAGGTGCAAACAACTACAGGTTTAAGATCAACAGCAACCAATCAAGATCGAGGTTAGTAGCAGAAAAAGCTATACAGGTCAAACTTGGAAAAATTCGAATGCGCTTCACTTCTACGATCTGAAGTTTGTGCTGATGTTGATGTTGTTCAGAAGAAAAACAATGAAAGCACCCCAATCAAAACAACATCCAGCTCAGAGAAAGTTAAAGAGTTTTATTTAACTATTTCTTCTATAGTTCAACCCTAAATTATGTATATTTCATTTATCGAATCAGTGGATAGTCTCATTCAGTGATCCAAAGGTACTTCATGTGTTATGGCATCAGACATTTCTGAGAATAATCCAAAATAGCATTTAACTGCTCTATGCAATAAAAATGCCAAGACAAAATAACTCTATTCATTGTTCCATCCAAATAAGCAAGTTTAAGCTTATGTTCTTATGATGTCCACTCTCTCCATTCTTGTTTAACTTTGCCATAGACATACTCTTAGAATTAACATTAAGCTCGTCAGAGTTTTCAGGAGTAGACCTTCTACCAGGTGGCTTGCTTATTGACTTAGAATATGCCGATGATATAGTTCTTTTCGGTGAAGACGCTGACAGAATGCAAAGTCTTCTGACCACCCTAAGCAACAATGCAAGCATGTTCGGGATGCGGTTCTCACCCTCGAAATGCAAAATGTTGCTTCAAGGTTGGGTTTCATCGGCACCTGAATTTGTGATAGGGAGTGAAGTAGTCGAACGTGTAGACCGCTTCACTTATCTGGGGAGTCTCATCAGTGCTGATGGCCTGGTGACTGACGAAATCTCAGCACGGATACAGAAAGCTCGATTGGCTTTTGCCAACCTGCGTCACTTATGGCGTAGGCGTGATATCCGTTCGCTAAACAAATGACGGGTGTACTGCGCAGCAGTTCGCTCCCTCCCCCCAAATGGCTGTGAAACATGGCCAGTCAGAGTAGAATATGTTCGTAGGTTACTAGTGTTCAATCATCGATGTCTCAGAAGCATTGCTCATGTAGCCTGGAACAACCGTATAAGCAATGTTGTCGTTAGGAAACGAGTTCTAGGTAGGGATGGCCAACCAATAGATGAAGTGGTGAAACTTCATCAGTTGAGGTGATTGGGACATGTGCTGCGTATGCCTAACCACCGACTGCCTCGACGAGCTTTGTTCTGTAGTGTAGGAATAGGTTGAAAGAAAATTAGGGGCGGCCAAATGAAAACATGGCACAAATTCATGAAGTCATTGACGAGTGGACTTGCCATGTCGGTAATTGTCGAACAGAGTAGACTAATATTCTGTCTGAGCTTACTTTACTGACTGGTATATTATGCAATCTTGCGGTCATCCTAGGCATAGATTTTTCACTTTCTATGTGTGCCTGCCTAACAATTGTCGACAAATCAAAAGGAAACTCTTCGTCGGCTCCAATCAGATGTCACAGAAAATACGAGTTAGTTAACTTACAATGTAGGCTTCCATGCTATTACGATCAAATGAAAACGTAAATTACGGTAAACTTCAATATTATTTTACCCTTAGAAAAACCAGACTAACTTTTAAACATCATGCATGATAAGTTGTTTTTAATTTTCTCAGTTAATTTTATAAAAACCCCTCCAACGTCTCTTGTTATGCCATTGATTTGTCCGATTTCAAACTTTGTCTCAAACACATTCCGTCCATCGGTTATCACATCTCTTCTGTTGCATATACTTTTGATCTTAAACTTTTTTATTACGTGATGTGATATTACAGTGTTTTCTTACTTTGAATATAAGAAATGTTAGAACCAGTAAATTTCTTATCACATTGTTTGGGTTTTTAGGGTTACGATAAAAATATTCATTTGCAACTCTGTCGTTTTTATTATGTCTTTAAAAAAATGGATTATGTCAAGTTTATACTTTAAGCACACAAATAAATAAAATGACAGCTAAAATATTCAAATACTCACATAAACTTTGGCGTGCTTGAAGTAGTACTAGAAATCGAAACTCATTTTGAATGCTAGAAAGTTCTGTTCAAAAAGTCCTGTACGTTGTCATATGCCGTATTCATTTAATAGAATATATTTGACAGAAATGATGGAGTTAATAGGTGAACTGTAAAAAATTTGTTTTTTACAGCAAGCATATAAATGGTTAAAGATGAAAATTCCTTGAACTTCAAAACTTTTCAATTATTGATACTAATTACAAGAGTAGAGGACTTCCGTAGGTTACTAGTCTTCGATCATCGATGTCTCCGAAGCATTGTTTGTGTATCATGGGACAACCGTATAAGCAATGCTATCGTTAGGAAACGAGTTCTAGGTAAGTATGGCGAATCAATAGATGAAGTAATGAAACTTCATCAGTTGAGGTGGTTGGGACATGTGTTACAAATGCCCAACAACCGACTGCCGCGACGGGCTATGTTTTGCAGTGTAGGAATGGGTTGAAAGAAAGCTAGGGGCAGCCAAAACATGGCAGAAATCCATGAAATCACTGACAAGTGGACTAAGACATGTTGGTAGACGAAAGTCACCGATGGTTAGAGACCTTGAACGACAAAATGGCTCAGAATCGTTTGCAATGGCTCAGGTGCATCCACTCTTTGTGTTCGATGAAATTCTAACCTTCTGCATTCCTCATAATCTCTACCTTTCTCCTTCTAAATTTATCTTAGTGAATTATACTTCTCGAATCATATCTTCGCTCCCTAATCTTCCCCATTACTGCTAATACTTCTATTATTGTTATCACTGTTGGATTTGAACTGACAGTTGCGTCTCTGTGCTGATTTGGTATGGCGGCAACCTGAACTGATGTAGTTACGTACGAAGTTGTGCGTTGTATCTGTCTGTCTGTCTGGTATTACAAGCCATTTCTTAACATTCTGAGCAATTTAAAGATTATTTAACACTAAAATATTAATTTAAACAAATGGCATTACTGCTGATTAGTAAATTTTTATAGTTTACGCCACCACGGATTGATTTTTAGACAGAAAATTGTTGAAAATCAGAAAGCATTCAACAACTATTTCATCTTAGTATGAAAACTGTCACTGTTGATCATCAGTCACAACTCGGGAATTCTAGGCTTTCAAGTGGACCATTTAATCTCTAAACCAGTGAGTTCGAACCTAATGTTGCATACAATCGATTCGATATCTCTCTATTTATCTATCTATCTATCTTATGGTGTGTAGTGGATAATTGTCTAACGTTTGACATAGTTGAACTTCGCTGGTGTTTTTTTCTAGTTGTCTAGTATGGACTTATTTGTGATGTTTTGACTATTTTCAATTTCAATGAATGACTGAATTTTCTTGAAGATTCTTTCAATTTGGAAATCAACATGTCAGAGTATTCTGACATACAAATCTATGCATGACGCGGTTGTGAAGATTGTTAAGTTATACATTTTTGAAACCATGAACTGATCAATGTTAGACCACCATTAGAAACCTGGAAGCACTGGACGGCCGTTTCGTCCTGGTATGGGACTCCGCAGCAGTGCATATCCACGACTCCTGTTCATGGTTTCGACAATGTGTAACTTATCAATATTCACAACCCCATAATGCAAATTACCTGTGCTCACTAGTGACTATCTTCGTGAGCAATCTTCTCCGAGTTCTAGTGGGAAGACGTGACCAGTGAAGTTCAACCTGTTCGGGTGTAGACAGTAACCACTACCGAAGACTCTGTATGAGGTTGCGCAACTCCGTGAATTGATCAAGTTAGACATTAACACCGTTAGGTACCGGCTAAGTGGTTTATCGTTTGGGGCGTTCGCGCACAATACCGAAGGTCATGGGTTTGAATCCTGCGGAGTTCAGGAGTCGTGGATGTGCACTGCTGAGGAGTCCCATACCGGGACGAAACGGCCGTGTTGCAGTGCTTCTTCCATGTTTCTAACGGTAGTCTAAGATTGATCGTTTCATGGTTTCAAAAATGTGGAAATATAAATCTATATCTTTGGCGAATAACTGTCTCATTTTTGACATAGTAGTTGCACTCCAATAGTTTTTTTATTGTTTAACAATCAAGACCAATGGATTATAGAAAACTAGGGAAACTTTACAATCTACCCGCTTAAAATAAAAACAACATTTTATCGATATTTAAGCTTATTTTCATTGCGGAATAATTTGCTCACTAAATTCCTTTTTAACAACAAATTTATGAAGAAAATTTTAAAATGCCAACTGAATTTCAATGATAACAGGAAATTTTCGTAATCCAATCAACTCATTAATAATTTTTATTGCTATATAAATAAACATGGACAAAATGAAGTCGATCTCTAAGATTAGGAACAAAGGCCGGATACATCTTCACTCAGAAATTTAATCAATAAAACTGAATAGAATTATTCTCTAGAGGTGATCAGCGATCAGCGTTTTTGAAAACGATGAGATAAAAGTGACCTCGAACATGTGAAAAACCTTTAGATAACTTATAATATTGGCCTATTTAGGTTATAATCTCTATCCACCGTCTGAAACAATCATATTTGTCGTAAATAAATTTGATCAAGTTAGACATTGACACCGTTAGATACCGGCTCAGTGGTCTAACGATCAGAGCGTTCGCGCACAATACCGAAGGTCCTGGGTTCAGATCCTGTGGGGTGCAGCAGTCGTGGATGGGCACTGCTGATGAGTCCCATGCCAGGACGAAACGGCCGTCCAGTGCTTCCAGGTTTCCAATGCGGTAGTCTAACTTTGATCGATTCATGGTTACAAGTAAATAAATTTATTTCAGCGAACTGGCCTTGAGAGTACGATTATTTTTAAAGTGTTTTTTTCAGACAAGGGATTTTCTATAACTATGGTAACTCTGGACCACGTGAGCCCGCATCCAACGGTGTTAATGTTTAACTTTGATCAATCTAGTTGTTTCGCGCGACCTCTGAGTTTGACTTGCTATTTCTTTCAAATAATTAGGCTAAACTTGGTAGTTTGCCACTATGACGCATCGAGCTGCCATCAGTTTAAAAGTTAGTGTACAAATCGATTACAAAAGAAGGCTACTATCAGTCCAATTGCTGATAAAACTAACTAACTAACTAACCGTTTCATTTCGACAGCATTCTATTTTCAATATACATCACATGAGAGCACTATCATTCACCGCAGCACTAATCATCATTCAGTCGGTATATATATATATATATATATATATATATAAAGCCTTTCTACATCAATCTATCTACTCATCACTAGCATATATTTAATGTCCATTTTCCGGTATAATCATTGATTGTGGCTGACAATAACTTTGCATAAAAATTATGCTACAAAAAAATACAAACTTCATACTTTTTATGCCAACAATCTATCATTTTTGTAGAAAGGAAATTAATATCAATCAATATAGACTTGATTGCATATAAACAGAACTACATAATAATGAATTACATTGGATTATGTAAATAAATTTGTCTGAAAGATATTTTAAGGCTGGCTGATGTAAGCCCAGAAAGCCATATGATATATATATTGATCAAAACGAAAGAATGGCTTTATTTTTGATAAAGTAAGTAAGTGAAGGTACATTAAGTCAGAACCTGTAACTTTTGTCCTAAACAAACAGATAAACATATCATATCCAGTTCGTTGTTTCGGACCCCGATCACCTACAGGTTTATCACACTTTTATGTGTTAACAACTAAATTAAAGAGGATTGATATGATGGGTAGATGACAAATTAGTCAATTTATAGTAGTTGATTTGACAATCTGACTGTATTTTGTGAGATAGTATCATTTCGTGCTTTCTCATCAGTCACATACAAGCTCGAGGAAGTAGAATCTGCACTGCTGTTGATACATTGGACGACGGATTCAAGTTTATGTTACTGAGACACATAAATAAAACGCATATCCCGAAACATTTATCGGTTATTAGAACACAACTACGACGAAGCTGATAGCAACTGATGTACCCAAGAAACCAGTGTACCTACAGTTATCTTTCAAGGGTAATCACAGCATGAAAATTACAACCAAACAGACTGCAGCTGCAATAAAAAAGACCTTCAATGCAGTTCATCTGAGGCTTATCACAACAACTCAATCAAACTCAGTTAGCCCAATCAAGTCTCCAAGACCGATTCAGTCCAAATCCCACTGTATTTACCAATTCATATGTAACTGCGGAGAAAGTTACTTAGGGAGGACAGATCGCCGATTGGAAGACAGGATAGGGGAACATATTCCAAAATGGTTAATCAAATCCATGATTCATCCACCACCTAGCCCGTCATCTCAAGATCGATCAAGAAACCCAGTCTCGTCCATTGCAAAACATCTAATGATGAGTGGTCATCAAATTGACCCAAAATCAGCCTTTATAGAGTTGTGACATGTCATCAAAACCCACACACACACTCAAACTATTCGAATCTATCTTGATTGGTCGGGAAACTCCAAATTTATGTGTTCAAAAACAACTGTATGTTGACCTTTGTTTACCATGGTTCTAGTGAGTGAATGTCATGCTAAATAAGAAATTTTGACCTTATCTTCAAAACTGTATTTACACAAATAACATGTTGGTTGTATGTGACTGACGAGAAATGGTACACGAAATGGTAACACTATCTCACAAAATGTCTTCTCAATTCTCTTTTCAAATCTGACTGAAGGCAAATAACTAAGGAATGAATATCGAAGCGCAGTGGCTGGTTTATTCTTTTTCTTGATTGAGACACTACTACCAGAGTTCTAACCTGAAAAATTATAAGCTTTTTAGTGCAAATAATTGTTTCACACAGTGTACTACAAAGTTGATGTCACATGACCCAATACGTGATATTCATCCAACATCATTTCTTGTGATTGGTGTGATGACCATTAGTCAAAACTTGTTCTTATAACTCAATAAAATTTGTCTTCAAGTGTATGTAATTTGTTTTTATTATCAGAGTTAATAGATTGTAAAAAAATTTTTTTTCAAGCTGTCACTCATGGACATTGATATGTTCCCTAGTGAAAAAAACTACTACATATGAGCACAGAAAACACTCGGATACAGAAGGCTCGACTGACTTTTGCCAACTTGCGTCAGTTATAGCGAAGGCGAGATATCCGTTTGTTGATTAAAGGACAAGTGTACTGTGCAGTGGTTCGCTCGGTCTTACTTTATGGCTGTGAAACATGGCCAGTCAGAGTAGAAGATATTCGTCGGTTATTAGTTTTCGATCATAGGTGTCTTCGAAGCATTGCTCGTATATCCAGGGACACCCGAGTGAGCGACGCTGTTATTTGAAATCGGGTGCTAGATAAGAATGGCAGATCAATAGATGAAGTGCTGAAACTTCATCAGTTGAGGTGGTTGGGACATGTGTTGCGTATGAATAACCACCAGCTGCCTCGACGAGCTTTGTTTTGTAGTGTAGGAGTAGGTTGGAAGAAAGTTAGGGGCGGTCAGACCAAAACATGTCAGAAATCCATGAAGTCATTGACGAGTGGAATTAGACATGTCGGTAATTGCCGACTATCTGATAATAATTGATGCTTAGAGACCTTGGATGACGTGGCTCAAAATCGTTCGCAATGGCGCCGGTACATTTATGCCTTGTGTTCTCTCAAATCCTAATCTTCTGGGTTTTTCAACAACTATAGTTTTGACTTACTAAACTTTTTTCACTGAATCATACTTCTTGAATAATATCTTCTAATCCTAACCTCTCCGATTACTTCTAATACCTTTACTACCTCTTCTACTATTGGATTTGAATTGACAATTATACCTCTGTGCTGATGTGGTATGGCGACATGAACTGATGTACTTACGTACGAAGTTCTACGTTGCATCTGACTGACTGACCTACAGAAAACACTCATAGATGACCAATTTTCTAATTCGTTCCTCACAATGATAGGAGTCGATATAATCTGAATGACGAAATAAAATATAGCTAATATGATATATTACTTACTATCTTCATCCTCTTTCATCAAAAAAAAGCATTTTAGATGCTCACTGAGTCCCATACCAGGACCACGAAACGGCCGCCTTTCAGTGCTTCCCGGGTTTCTAATGTTGGTGGTCCATGACAATGATTGATTGATCGACTGATTGATGATTTCAAATTTGTTTAAAACGTTTTTTCTCCTCTTACCACTCTGTCTTTCTATCTTTCTATTTTTCAGATTCTATTGGAATGTAATCATGCTTATCTTACTTATGGCTAATCTGATCATGTTGCCGGTGATTATTTCTTTTTTTAATGATGATCTACCAGGAAATTGGCTTATTTTCAATAGTATTTCAGATACATTATTCATATTGGATATTATTGTCAATTTTCGTACTGGTAAGTAAGTACAACTGGTAAGCGTCTTTCACATGATGATGATGATGGTGGTGGTGGTGTTCAATGTTTTGTTTGAATTATGCCTAACACACACTCACGCACACAGAGAAAATGATAAATTGAATAGGTAAAAAGAGAGACATTTCAAGGCTAAAAGGTGACCTTGAAGCAATTAGTTTTGGCCAACTTGTCGGTGTAGATATGGTGCCGCTGCCTGCTCAAAGGAAGGACCCCCGTGGCCGAAAGAGTTGGAGGACGGAGATTTGCGGAGTTTCCTGGAGGAGTTTGAGGCCACGGTGGAACTGGTGGGCCTCGGGGCGGAGTTGGCGGTGCTGGGGACGCTGCGGGGAGGTGAGGCGAAGGCGGTATACGACAGCCTGGACGATGCCGCCGGGAAGACGGCATGGGAGACGGTCACCGGGAGGCTGACGACGGAACTCGACAGCCCGGTGGACAGGGAGGAGGCGCCGCAGAGGTTCCGGTTGGCGAGGCTGTCGGCTGGTGGTGACCCATTGGTGCTTGCTGTGGAGCTCACCAGATTATCGCGCCATGCTCTGCCGAATATCGATGAGGAGACGGAGGCACAGTTGTTAGCGTCGCAATTCATCGAGAGTGTGCCTGCCGCCATGTCCCAGCAGCGGGAACTAGTGAATGCTACACGTTGGATAGATGCCGTATCCATTCCAGATCAGCGGTCAAGAACAATGATCGAAGTGGTAATCCGGCATATTGTAGCGTGTCACGGAATACGGAAGGTAATGTTAACTGACCAGGGTCCCTGTTTTGAAAGACTACGACGAGAGCTTATTAAAAGGGGGGACGAGCGTGGTGTGAGCTACTTATAAGTAGTATATGAAGTGAGTGTCAACGTAATGTCTGGCAAAAGAAGATGGGGGAAGATCAAGAAAGGAAGAGTTAGAACACAATGGAATTTGTATGAAGCGATATGGTTTTCCGATTTTACTGAGTAACTCTGTAATTTCATTAAATACAATTCGGTTGCATTGGAAAACTTTGAAAATATATCAAATAATAATTGGGATTATTTTGTCATGCTTATTTATTTAAAAAATATAAACATCAGTACTAACAAGCATTGAAGTATTGAAACGTCAAACTACTGATCAGTAAATTTGTTTATGGGCTGGTACAGTGTGCGTTTGCTTAAACAAAAGCAGATGATGTTTTTCTTAAGGTTGCCCTAACCTGTGTTCTCCTTCACTACATTTGGTGTTGCTGCCAGGATGGAGATACCGTGGCCGAAGGAGTTCGAGGCCGTGGCGGAGCTAGCCGGATGGAAGCAGGAGAAGAAGGTGGTTTTGGGATTGCTGCTTCGCGGCCAAGCGAAGGCTGTGTACGACAGCCTGGATGGTGAGATGAGGACATGGAAGGCGGTCACGGATCGGCTTGTCGCGGAGTTCGACAGCCCAGTGAATAGGCAGGAGGCACTTGAGAAGTTCAAGACGGTGAAGTTGTCTGAGGATGGAGACCCGCTGGTGCTGGCAGTCGAGTTGACCAAGCTGTTACGTCGTGCGCTGCCGAGTTTGGATGAGGAGTCTGAAGCTCAGCTGTTGGCATCGCAGTTCATCGAGAGCTTTCCGGACGCCATTTCCCAAGTCTTTTACATACAGGTCTAATCTACAATGTAGTTAAGCAGCTGATTGTTCAAACGCTAGTTGTTTCCTTTTAAGATAATGAAGTATTTGTTCACCATTGATTGAATAATCCCTGTTTTCCAGCTCACCTGAATAGTTCCTGCTTTTAGCCCTGCCCGGACGATTGCCTTTCTTTTCTCAGTTTTATGAACAACAACTCTTCCGTCATAAGAAGGTGGAGAGAAGTACTTCTCTCTTACAGAGTCTGCATAAGCGTGGCCATATGAGAGCATTTCAAAAGAGGGAGAGTGGACTCGGATCAGGTGATGTGAGAGCAATCATTGTGATTTAGTCTTATTGGAGTGGTAGTCAGTCGGTCAAATGAAAAAATAAAACATATTTCACTGAAAATACTTCATACATACCAACTCGATATTTAGGAAACCTACTGTTATTTAAAATATCTGATCAGCTGAGACATCAAAGTATTTCTTCATGAATCTGCTGTATGTGTAGCAGTATTTCAAGCTGAATGATATTACCAGTATCACTGTCATGCAAATTGTTTTCGAGTATAAAAAAATAGTTAGCTTGATCTTATTGTGAAGATTGTCAAATACCAGAAAACACGAAAGATCTTACTTATTTAAGTTTCGACGACTACTTTTTGTTGTTAGGGAAAAGTTGTAAGAAACTTGTAAGAAAAAAAACAGACCATTTTATCAATATATTCCTCCATAAACCCAGTTACTTTTTTTAAAGGCTCAAAGTATCCATATACACTGTGAACGATCTGATTTATGATAAATATTTTGCCGTAAATGTAAACTATTTTGTTAAAAATAGTAATTTTCTAGACTAAATCTGTGTTTTCTGACTTCAGTCCAGTAATTTATATTAGATGAAATGGTATATTTAATTTGGGATTACTTACTTACTTTACTTACGCCTGTTACTCCCAATCGAGCTTAGGCCGCCCACCAGTTTTCTCCAACAAACTCTTTCTGTCCTGCGCTTCCCTATCCAGTTCTGTCCAATGATTGTTCATTCCTCTCATATCTTTCTCTATTTCTCGGAAAAGTAATGTGTTCCTCCGCCTTCCTCTTTTCCTTTTGCCTTGAGGGTTCCATGTGAGGGCTTGTCTTGTGACACATTTCGGTGCTTTCCACAGTGTGTGTCCTATCCACTTCCACCGCTTCTTCCTGATTTCCTCCTCCACTGGAATCTGGTTTGTTCTCTCCCACAGTAGGTTGTTGCTGATGGTGTCTGGCCAACGAATCCGAAGTATTTTGCGTAGACAACTGTTAATAAACACTCCTATCTTCTAGATGATGCCTTTCGTAGTTCTCCAAGTTTCCGCTCCATACAGTAGAACTGTCTTGACATTTGTGTATTGAAAATGCTGATTTTGGTTTTGGTTGAAAGTTGTTTGGAGTTGCAGATATTTTTCAATTGTAGAAATGCAGC
>CALYCR020000574.1:0-13223 GCA_944470395.2 Schistosoma turkestanicum
TACTCATGGTACACATTATGAAGTATTTGTTTGTTCATATTCGATCTGTTTAGACACTTTTTATCACCACACAGAACATACAGTCATTGCGCAGCAAACAATTATCTGTACCATTGTGTTTGTATTATTGACGCGCCTAAATTAGCAGTTATGAGTATGCATTGCTTATCGCCCACATACATATGGATTCTCTTCGCTTAATACTTACCCTCTAAGATAGTCCGAAAACTCATTCATATTCCCTAATATAGAGTAAATTGTAATCCCATGCATTTATTCACTGCTTCGTTCGCTTCCTTGTTCTTATGAACTGCACATCATTCGCCACATTTGCCTGTGTTTTCGGTGGTCGTTTTGTACGGTGACTATAAACGCATTCTACGGTTCGTATTCGTTTTTTGATTTATGAAAAATTTGGCTGCATCTAATAAGGGTTATCAGCAACAGCAGTAGACGAAGTGTGGAAATATAGCCGAAACCAACTGCCACAGAAATGCTGAGCACCAACCCACCACAACGTGTATGTATATGTATACATAAACTTATAAATTTAGAGGAAAGTTATTGAGTCCACGAATTGGTAGACTGTCTGAAATTCGAGCTAGTTGTATGAATGAGTGCTTAAGCAGTAAACACTGTTCAAGCACACCTGCACATACAAAGGCGAAAAATACATGTACAATGGTTCTAACAATTGTTGACACACGCTCGACACATACGTACATTTGCACGGATATCAACCAAACACGCAAAAATAGCACTGAGAGAATGGGAACCGGATCGGGCAAGGATCATTGAAATCAAAAGAAAAGCGTGCTGAACGTAATTCAGTATTATGCACCTAACAACGACTACAATGGAGAAGTCACAGATCAATTCTATGCAGCCACACAAACGAATGCACATAGCTATATGGGTTTCCGCACATAATACGAAATCGATCGTATATTTTTCAATTATATTTTTAGAATGATGGTGGCGGACGCAATAATCAAGATAAAAGCTCATATATCTTCAGATTATCACAGGCTCATCGTCGAGATGAAATTCGATTTCACTAAGCACTGAATGAAATTTCGGACAATATCAAGAAAGCTTAATACGACTGCGCGTCAGGATGTCTATAAGCTGGAAGAATTCACTACACCTCTCACAATTAGGTTCAAAGCCTGTGAAGATTGCCTCGGAAAAGATATAACCATCGCAAAGTAGAAGTGAGGATAGAAAGATTGCATTTCAGTGGAAAATCATGCCTCCTATCCTCTCGACAGCGATCGAGAATACTCGTGCTAGCATGCACGTTGCGCTTTCACTCACATAAATCAATCGGTAATGCAGTTGAGTTAGTACGTCCATTGCATGTTTCTACTGTAGTTAAGAATTAGATCAGTGTTGGTTAGCTTCCAATAAACGTGAGTCTCCATACTTCACCAATAATGAAACTTTCATTAGATCCATTCAATCACTCAATTATATGCTCCATACAGGTTCCGGATAAACTTATGGAGATTCAAATGAACAACGACATATTGGTGCCTGAGTTCTTTTCCTACGCTTTATCTCTAACTTCGTGTCCAATTTCTTCACATGAGTGCATTCTTCACAGTTGTTTGTGTGAGCATTCATTTTAAATAGAACGTTATCATGGCATTTTTTGTAGACAAAAATCTTACTACTCGTAAAACTGATTTGTCCTTCAAGCTTTAAATTACATGATAATGAACACTCTGAATGACATCTGTATACCCGCGTTTCATTGAAACTTTACCCTGTCAACTTTGTTTACAGCATGTTACTAACTTAAATTTATTTCACATGCTCAATCAAATGACAGTAATTGAAAATAATACTGTTATATGCTATATTCGGTGCACGCAGATGTTGTCATAAATGTAAAACTTTATAATGTGCAAAATATATTTGATAATTCGATGAAATATTTAAAAACAAATAGAAAATGATTATGTTTTCAGTCATCTGGGATGCTCTTGAATAGGAGTTGAAGAGTCAATGATCTTAAGTCAACCATTAATTATCGAAATATAAGAGCAAATTCCTACGGTTCTACTTTTACGAGACACTATAATTTACTATCGATAATGAATGTATATGAGTCAAATGAGGTGACATTGACATAGAACGTAAACGAAAACTGGAATATCAGTAGTGACTGCATGTGAAGTAGTTAAGATTCTTAAACAAAAATCAACAAACGAAGGTATTCACATTGGTTGATCCCGTTTAACCTTTGAACTGTTGTCCCTTTTTAATTTTCACACATTCTTCAGTAATTCGAAATATTTCGAGAAATGAGTCATTCTTGATTTTTTAAGAGTGACCAGTACTGAGAACTGATTATTTGAATTTACTCTCTTACCGTGACTCTCCAACAATACATATATTCCTACACAAAATTTTAAAAAATACAGTTAATACTAATAGAACAGTAATGTTATATAATGATGTCAGCATTCCACGAGCAAGTTCTGTTGTACAATTACCTAGTAAACTGAATGATGTAATGTAAATCGATCAAATCAAATTTTTAAAAATGAAAATTATCTACATTAGCGAAGGCTTCATATTGGATAAGATAATCAACCAGATAATTAACAAAGTATTTGAGTAGAAAATTTATTTATTATTCAACATTGTGTATGTAATCGGAAGTGGATAGTGCAAAGTGGAATTTGAAAGCGTTCACCATTTTGACATTACCGTATTTCACTTTAATAGTGGAACGGGTTCGACAACTAATGCCATGTTCTACAGTTAATGTCAGTCGGTACGACACATTTTGTTGGCTGTACTCATTCTACGACAGCTCAAAATCATCCACACAGAAAGCAGATGGTTCCAGTCGTTATTTGTGCCAGTTTTCTTTTTTATTGTTTCCAGTAATCTGAACAACTCTCTGAAAAATTGATTACTTCATGCAATTTTCATGTGCGGTACATTAACTGTTTTAAAGTGATCATAAATTTATGAACAATAAGAATATTGAGAACGGTTAGTCGGTGTGATATTTTGCCTCAAACGTTTTATAAGTAAAATTAATAATGCTATCTGGAGTTACTAGTTTACTGTGAAAATATTTGTTTTTGAGTTGTTATTTGATACGTCATTTATATCCTGCCGTGTATTGTGTATTCAAACTTCTCAGTTGATCATAAAACTACCTGAAACTTTGTTTGATCTCATACCGATGATAATGAGAATCTTTCAGAGTCCTTCACATATTAATCCAGGATGAAAATTAAGGTTGCTTGAACAATAATAAGTGCAAAGTTCAATTAAGGCACCAACAATCTTTGAATAACCACGATCAAGTCCAAAGTTCTTAAGTTAAAGAGTAGATGAATTTTGTTTGTCAACATTTCAGTGGTAATTTTGGGAGTAGAAATAAATATTTCAGAGCAACCTAGGCATTAGAGATACACTCTGATTCATATTGGTAGTTGATTTGTGTAGACTAAATGTAGTCACTGATCCGCCCAAATCGATTATTAAACCTGAATTATATAAAATGAGTCGGTATAATGAAATCCTCGAGGACCATCTCTCTGAGTTTTCCTCGTCACAAGCTCGGATAAAGTGAAGGATGAAGCTGTCGGTTTTGGCACTTATCCCACAAAAAATAGATCGCTCAAAATACTCTTTGAGAGTTAGAAGGTCTTCATTCAGAAGAATTATCACGTCTCAAGAATGAAGCATTCTGCGTAACTGCTGTTTAATACTAGTCATGGGGATGAAACTGCCTCACATTCACAGGGATTTACACTGATGCTGTCCGAACAACCAAAAAAGGCACTGATAGGATGGGAATCTCAAGGACCCAGGATCATTAAAGCGTCTTTCAAAACGAAGAAAGATGATATAACAATGAACGTTATCCAACACTATGCACCTACCAATAACTACAATGACGACGTTATGTATCAATTTTACGAAAGTCTGCAGTCAATCGTCGACATTTGCTCAGCAAAGAATTCGACGATTCTGATGTTAGAACTTAATGCCAAGGTTGACATGGACAACACTGGATATGAAAAGATCATCGCACGACATGAACTGAGAGAAAGAAAGGAAAACAGTGATTGATTTGCAAAACTATGTGCATTCAACAAAATGGTCACAAGCTAAATACACTGAACTTAATTTCAACATTACGGATCATTGTGTAACAATCAGTAGAATGGAACTCACCGCTCTACCTCAACTTTTTCGACTACGAGAAAGCATTCCATATCGTTGACAGGCAAACACTATGAAGGCTTCTTCGATACTACGGCGTGCCTGAGAAGATAGTTAACATCTGAAACTGCAAACAAACAGACAGTCAACACCTAAACCAGGATTTTAAATATAAATGTCAAGGCATTTCTTTTGTATGTAGCGGAAACTTGGAGAAATACGAAAGACATCATTAGCACTTGTCTTCGTAAAACACCGGCGATTCGTTGACACGACGGCGTCAGTAACTATATGCTGTGGGAGATTCCAGTGCAGGAGGGGATCAAGAAAGAGTGGGGTAAGCGTATCGGACACATTGCTGAAAGCACGCAACTGTGTCACGAGACAAGTACTCACTTAGAACCCTCAGGGTCAAAGGAAGATAGGAAGGCCAAGGGACACATTACGCCGAGAAAAAGAGGTAGACATGGGAAGAAAGAACGAAAACTGGAAAGAACTGGAAAGGGAAGCGGAGGACAGAGTTGTCTTCAGAAAACTGATCGGCGGCCGATGCCTCATCAGGGGGTTACAGGTATAAGTAAAGTAAGTCAGTATATTGTAGTGTAGTGTAGTTGAGCTCTGTTAACTAAAAATAATCACTGGTTCGCTTTATTCAGTTATCAGTCCTGAGCTATAGAAACGCATTCAATATGCTGTGGCGTATTGGTGTTATTGGATCTATGTGTAGTTCGATTTCAGTATATGAAATTATATCAATTCAAAGTCAATATGAAGTATGTCGAGTCTTGATTTTAGGAAATAAGATTATATGTAACCCTGAAATAGTTATTAGTTAATGCTTAGTCCGAACGCGTGAAATATTCCTTTTTACATTGACACTGATATAGTGATCGTTTCAATTCAAAATACAGTTTTCATTGGAATTACAATAAACATCACACGATTAATTTCTGACATTACAACTTAATGGCTTATGTAATATGGCTTTGTATTATCGAGACAAATCCAAGTCATCTGGAGACTTGCTTACTAGGTTTTTTAGTAAATGTTTCTATACTTGCAGAAATCCTGATTGACTTGAACTTCTGTGTTAGCTCTCAGTTTCAACAACGTAAAAAGACTATACCGTACATGATAAATAAATGTGTTAACACACTCATATAATCTAACCTATGATTGATTCTTATGTCAGGTGTGGTCATGGCATGCGTAACTAACTACGTTTGTTGTGATTAACATTGTCTATTGTTGTTAAAAAAGAGATAATATCAACAATTAAAAAGAGCTCCATTATTTATTGATCGGGAGAAAGGTGCAGAGTTTGGTGGTGAATTTGTTCTTTGAGGTGTCGATCCTAAATATTTTGAAGGTGAATTTGAATATAAACCTACTGTACATCCACATATGTGAGTAATACGAATTATAAGGTAAAAATGTTTCAGTCATTTAAACTGGATGTTAACTTTAAAAGTTTTTAAAGTGTACAAAAATAGGTGAAGCAAACAATAAAAACTGAACATCAATGTGTACTTGGGCTTGCAAATACACATATTCTGAATAATATTATTATCATTGAGAACAAAAGTTATTTAGAAGTTTATTGGTTACTTAGCAACTGTTTCATGAGGATGAGTTTTATTCACCTCAGTTATTTCTAACAACACCTCGTTAAACTTCATATCGCATCACATATTTGACAGACTGTAGAAATGAGATCACTTGAAAAGCAAATAGATGTGTTATGCTAAGACAATGAATTTGATTGATAATAAACGGCTAGAAAGAATGCTTCCATGTTTTTTCAGTGTTATTCATGATAAGTGATTACAGATATTTTTTTATTTAATACATTGGTTTGAGTATTGGTTCAAACAGAAATTCATCTTTAAATGCTTTTCAAATACACTTAGTTTTCAAATCGGTGAGATGGACGTTTGCAGTATGTGTTCGGCTTCCTTAATAGTTGGATCAGAAGAACAAGAGAAAAGAATCAATCCTCTACTTGGCGTCTCTGTCAGTGTTCTGGGAAGACATTTTAGTGATTGCACTAGAATAAAAAAGGTTCCTTCGATTTACTTCATGTTTCGTCGGAGGATGTATATTTTGAAGCTACAGGACTATATATTCAAGGTACTTATTTATTATTATCAGTAAAGTTAATTTGAATTCGGATTTGCTTATTAACTAACAGTGATGGACGAAAAACGCGACAGTAGTGTTTCTTGAATTCAGACCCAAACAGATAGCTATGGTAGCGAAGTTGACAAATAAGAATAAGGTCCCATGCTTATCACGATCTACTGGAGAAATAAGAGATTACCATGCGGAACAATTATAACGGCATCAACGGTGCGATCACTTCAATTTATTAGGAGATTCCGGGGCTCAGGACGTATCAACACAAAATAGGATGAACAAGTAGGCAGCCATTATTGACAGACGAACAAGAACAGGAAAATACAAGGCACTGTCTAAATATACAGAACCAAACGAGCAAATGAAGATGAGTATCTGAGATGACAAAAGAATCAATATATTGAGATAGTCGTGCAAATATAAAGAAACAAAACAAACATGAAACAGCTATATGATTGAACGTAGAAGCTTGCTGAAAACCGTCGGGACCCAGAACGACAAGTGATAATCTAGCAAAGTATTGATCTACTTCGTTCCAGCAGGTTCATTTTTCATAACAGTAGGTATATATTAGAGCCACGTTATTGTGTCGACAAAGTACGTACAAGTTTTTCGTCTCATAATGTTTACAAACAACATCTTTGCCATGATTCAGTCTGCATGCTTACTCCAAACAACTTTAAACAAGGTGCGTTAAACACAAAATGTAATGACGGGCTATGAATTTTTTCTCTCATACGGACATGAAGTTAAATCAAGAAATTAACCTGTAAGGAAGAAATAAAAGGTGTTTAGTGACTTCAGTATCGACAATACACACACTTAGCCCGTTAAATTCTTCCTTTTACACGGATGTACATAAATTTCGAAAGTATAGACAAGCTGAAGCGACCAGTGTTACTGATGATGGCAAGATCACATTGAAGATTAAAAATATTGAATGCACTGCTGAATCAGTATGTCCGTTTCGGAAACAACTTTCAGTTGATTTACTATTGGTCAAACTGATGCGGAACTTCGAAAAAACACTGAAATCGACGATAATCTTCACATTCATTGAAAATAGTCCACTAATTTAAGTCAGTAGATGTATGTAAAGTAAACTTGCCAATTGAAAAAAAGTTATTTCGATCTGATTACTGAATATTTGATTGCTGTTTCTATATATTCATTTTCCAAGATTGAATAATAACAAGAATATCTATTTGAGTTTACAATTTAGCAAGGAGAATATGATTAAAAGTTTTATGTAAATCGTTATCTCAATAGTGTCATCTTCGATTGTGTCCAATATGATAATTTATAAAATATGAATGGTCATAATAAATGATAAGCTGAACCACTTAACAATAGGTGTAATCAAATAAACGAAGAGATTACTAACAGCGCATCAATGAAATACAAATAATTCACTCTGTCCTAACCAAACATCCACCGTTTATTGCTATACAAGATGAAATGGGAAAATGTTCGAAGAATATTCGACAGCTAACAAATTACAAACTCTTCACAATCTACATATTTCATTCGACAACAGCAGTACGTTCCTTCGCATTCATAATGAACTACTGTTAAGTAGCACAGATTCATTTACTGCATTCATAAAACAATCATTGATGGTGTAAGCTGGTATGTCGACTTCACATATCGCATTGTCATCGGACTTTAGTTAAACGTACTTTTAAAAATGTGAGAACATTTATGTGAATGTGCAAATAATTAGCGGGATAACAGAATGAAATACAAGACCAGGTTATTGCCAGTCTGGCGAAAAAACCTCAGTTCGTTGATGCTAGGACGAGAGTTGTTTATATAAGTACTAAATATTTTACTTGCAGGATAATTTTAGTAACTGAAGTTACTTGTTATCAGTTTCGCAGTGAAAAACATTTTTCAATTTTCCTTAAATCATTGAATGAAGTATATAACATTTTTTTATATTTTATTCAGTTGGATGGTAGAACAACATGAATAACGTTAGCGATTTACGCATTTAACAATATCATCATGAAAGTACATATTAATTAAAGATAACGGAATATAAACATACCAAATTTGAACGACAGAACATCATCAGAACACTGACAATCTGATTCCCTGTATGTAAACAGTCGTATTCTATTTGAAAGTAACTCAACTGATTCACAATACACAAATTCATCAAAGGTTTGCATGAGTGAACTAATTACAAGGTCGGATTTAATAGTTTCAACTAAAGTGAACAAAGGGTAGAAAGTTAATAATTCTAAAATAAATGCATCTCGGTGCCATCTTTATCAGTAGAAATAAGTACTTCCAAAGTTAACCAACCACATGTAAATTACTTCTTGAAAGTGAATCAATAAATATTGGAGATAAATTAACACTGAATTAAATAGTACAAAGGAAACAGCGCAGAATATTCTTAGTACAGTCACAATCATTATATATTAGCACATGTTACGTCAAGTCATTTCGGTAATGTGTGTGCATAATGGTGAGTATGAATAAGATGTCATTTTGCAGTATGAGTGGACATTGCATAAACAAACGAACTGAAAGTCCATCAGGTCTCCGATTGTTGCTAATCATGTTCCATATTCGGTGATCTATTCAACCGATACCATTAGACAGCGCATCTACCTAAACTAAGTAGTAGATGTTGTCGATGCGCAGTGCTTATGAGTAACACACTGGGTAGAATCAGACGTGCACTACTCTCACGCTGCTCATTGTGTTTTAACACTGATAGTTTAATGATATCATAGAAGCTCAACAATCTGTAAACCTTATAAAGGATAACGAAATTATATTACGAACGAAGTATTTTACATGAACCCAAATAAACACACTCATGTTCCATGATGATCACCTTGATGGAAATAAGAAGACATTGACATGTTTACAGACATTACTGGCATTTTGAGCTATTTTATTCCAGTTTGAAAATAGTAAGAATAAATATCTCAGCAAAATAACTTGAATTCATATTATTTCATTCATTCTTCTTATTTACTGATAACCTGTTATGCTTGCCAGTTGATATGCTTGATACTATTATGAGTTCAGTGTACACGGTTAACGAAGGCTAAGAAAAGTGACGCAGTGGCACGATAGCCTCTTGTGATTGGAACGTCACCATGACCCAAAAGAATATGTTGGAGACTTGATATGGCACAGAAAGTGTATTTTACAAGTGACCTGAAATCGAGATTCTCAAGCACGCAAATCTAGTTAATTCAAAATGTGAAAGAAACGTCCTTAGAAGAGCCACAGAAGTAGCCTACTAAAACAATACATAAACCAATAACTATGAGGGAAGTTCTGGGTGAGAAATGCAATCTCAGTGTCAACTGATCAGCCCCTGCAGTAAAACATTACGTCTGAATTTAGGACCTTAATAAAGTGAGTTTAGGGGAATTCATATCCTCAACACAAACACAAAGCATAATGTTAATCGTTGAAATGAATCACGCGTACGAGCTTTCTATGGGTTTTGTCGTGAAAAACTCAAGTTGAAATGTGAAGACAGTATACGAGATCATGATATGGTAGAGGGAAAATTGTTCAAATAATCGCTCACAAGAATGAACATCACCAAAACAAGATTTATGACTGTTTCTTTCTAGTTATATACGCTCGACAAAAAACGTTTACTGCAACTCCTTCACAAACGTATATGTATTTTTCTTATTTAAATTCTTATTCATTTTATTGAGATATTTTAAGAAATCAAACACTGTAATTGACGAGCGGTTACACTGTTGAACATCTTTTTGCAGTTTAGTATCAACTTCCCTGGAATATGTTTGGTGATGATTTTGAATGCACTAAAAATATTCTGCGTTGTTCACTTTCTCCTATTTAGTCCAGTAGTAATTATTCTCGGTAATTTATTGATTCACTTTGAAGAATTAATTTACATGAGGTTAACACAATTCATAGATAAAATATTTAAATCATAAGGATGGCACCTAAATATGATTATTTCATTATGACGAATGAATTACATGAAAACACATTTCTCTGAGATATACGAAAATCATGAAGTAACAGATCAAACGACAATGCCATCAAATCAAAAGTTCAAAAGACATCAGGCTCAAGATCAGTAACAACAAATCAACATCGAGGTTAGCACTACCAGCTACTGGTCAAACGTGTACAAATTTGAATACTTCACTTCTGTCTGACGTTTGTGCTGATGATGCTGTTCACACGAACAATGGACGTTCCACAAACAAAACATTTAGCTCACAAAACAAAACTCCATCACGATCAAAAATTTTAATTTCCGTTTGCTAGTTTTCTATTACAAATCTATTTCTATTTCGCAACGCCTCAATTTGAATCTACAACAATTTTGTTTTCTTTTGAATCTCACGTCAATATCACACTATATCACTTTGAGTAATTTGAGTAATGTGATGAGATTCATATTCGTAGTTGTTACAAGAATATAAATAAATGTAACCGGTGCTTACGTGCACATCTGAAATTGATTCAATCATGATTGCATTATTTTGATCATTTCCTTATTTAGCAATTTACACTAAACTGAAATGTTCTATTATTTAACATTATGCCGACATACATGTTTACTAAAGGATGCTTAAACATTTCAATTAAATCTGTCTGTATGTGAGTGTGTGATTGCTCATGTGTCTTATTATGCAGTTAGACGGATTGGTGGTTTGTTACTTCAACACTCTCCGTCGAATCTGTGTGAAAGTAAACTACAAAGTGTTGATAGTGTAGAATCTATTGTTTGCAAAAGAAAATGACATTTTAATTTAAAAGATATGGAACATAGAAATTATAATACACTCACAGTTATCGAAAAAACACTCATCACTCATGCAATTATGTTTACGACAGGTGCTCATAAAGCGTTGTGTTAGTTTTTCTTTCCATATCATCTGTCACGATCATCACTTTGCATACGACTATTAACCGATCCACAATGTCTGATTTTGCGCCAAACATGTGATATTTTTCCTCCATTAAAAAGTTATCAATTGTGTTTAGAAACATCTCTATGATTGATGATAATTGTTGTTGCATCTCATGAGTAGCACGCGTGTGACCAACTGAAAATATGGAATTGCAAAGTCTTCATAGTAAGCTTACAATTAGGTGCAATGTCGTCAGGTTGTCTAACCATAAGTGATGAACATTTTATTTGACATGAGTGATCTGATATTTCCGATTAAACATTCGTGGACAGTTTCCAAAAGATATTTCAAACCTGTCATACATTTGAAAGAGTTAATCGACAATCTCTATACTTACTCAAATGTGTGATTATTGGTGAAATCAGAAACATTTGGTTTATAAACCGTTCCATTTATTATTTGTTTCTCGTTTCAGTTCTTTCACTGACTTTAAATATATTGATCTATTCACTAAATACATATCAGAGTGTTTTCTGGTTTATTATGTTAGGACTTATATCACTAATTTTGTCAATCTGCCCAAGTGATCTTCTGCAGTAATTATCTACTCAAAAAGAAAATAAGATATTGTTTTCACAATTGTTGCACTATATAATCAAATAGACTGCACAAGAAACTTTCTGTCATGTTTTTAATTATCATAAACTAATAATATCAAAAGATTATCGAAAACTGCTGTTGTCGAATGAAATATGTAGATTGTGAAGAGTTTGTAATTTGTTAGCTGTCGAATATTCTTCGAACATTTTCCCATTTCATCTTGTATAGCAATAAACGGTGGATGTTTGGTTAGGACAGAGTGAATTATTTGTATTTCATTGATGCGATGTTACATGAAACTTGATACTTTATTCTGACTTACGTAGAATTACGTGGATCATCACATCGCAATAAAAAGGTGACAGTATTTAACAGTGAAAAACAATCCATTGTGGTTGTTGTGAAATGCTTTTCGATCGATGTCTGTCATGGTATGCGCACTTGCAGTGCAAGAACATGGATATCTCGGTCCAAACGTGCTAATCCCTTGAAAGACTAAATGCGGAACATGGCTAAGGAAACATCACGTCTTGTATTGCTGTCCAGAGGATCTGATGCCTGCTCAATCACTGAAATGCACTATTTCTATCCTATAGAATGCAATAAAATATAGAAACAAGTTAACACACATTCAAACATTAACAACATATATTTATATCAAGGCGCATCAATTACAATGTAGAGAGAGATTATTACAGCTAAAGTAATTCTGTCGTCACCTTCCGGACTGTATCTGAACTGCACAATATGTCTTCGTTGATGAATTCGCCACATTTATCGTTACTGCTTTCAATTACTTTCTTGAATGTCGATAACGTGACTGTAGCTTTGTTTCAGTTTTACTAAGAAAACAGAATTGGTTGCATAAAATCGGTGATTGATATGACCGATTTTATCAGTTGACGTTGCACAGAACATTTTGTTCATTCGTACTTTTGTACCACACTTTGCTATTGCGCTCTCACCACCTTGCGTTTGATGCTCTGTAATTTTCGCCCATTTTAGCTTAAATGATTTTCGCAGTCTCTCGATACAACGAAACCTCCATTAAATGGACGTATTCATCTGCAATCTCCTTTCTTTCCTGCTGATTATTCACAACGCGATGGAGTCTAAAACCCGAATAATTTTGTTGGTTGACATGTTCACAGTCATCCTCTACTCGAAAATCTACAAGCTCACCAAAATTCAGTGTAATTTCGTACTCATTCAACTGGTCATTTCAACTCCTTTTTCATCAGCGATTTGAGAATAAGTGTGAATAATCTCAGAATTTCCGAGACGATCGATCCTACTCAATACAAGACAGGAACACTATTGGTTATAATTTCGTACAGTTAACCAATTGCGTGACTCATTATTTTCCTGTATATATATATATATGTATATATATATATTTATATAAATATATATATATAT
>CALYCR020000575.1:0-13323 GCA_944470395.2 Schistosoma turkestanicum
CGATCGAAAGTTTCTTGGTCGCATAGGCCTTGTTGATCTTTATAGAACCCCGTTCATCTAATGAAAATACCTCTAAATTAACTTCCAGACATTCACAAGTAGAAGTTCCATTCACATTCGTCACCTTTATTGAAGTCTCCTTACCTTTGAGACCTAACCCATTAATTAACTCTTCGCATACAATAGAGGTATCTTAACCATTATCTAGAAGGGCGTATGATTCCAGACATCATTTAGGGCCACATAGTTTAACCGGATTGAAACCCAAACAAATCCTTGAGCATTTCCGATCCTTAGCAAAGTTCACCACATGTTTGTTAGTAGCATCAATATGTAATAATGGAGTATCCCGAATCTTACAATTATCAACGTCACACCTTATGTATGAGTTGCTTGGTTCCCGCTTAACTACATTAAAGCATGATCTCCTGTCCACTTGGCCTTCATATTTACTTTTACGGAACTTTGAGTTACAATGAACCAATCTACCAAAACTTGATCGCGCAATCCTGCCTCTTTCTCCTACAAACATCATTAATTCTTCAAAGATCGGCTCCCTACCGGTCATCATGATCCTGTCAGCAGCTTCTACCTATTTACTCTGTAATTCTATTGGTAAACGTGACACAATTATTTCCAGATTAGCCGTAGAATTCACATCAGACATATCCCCATTTTCCTTCAATGTTATGCATACATTACGTAGCTTAATTGCGAAGTCAGTTAGGCCATTGGCGGATCCTTCAACAGATTTGTAGCTAAGTAATTCAGTAATAAGATTACGAGCGACAAGATGTTCTTCACCAAATTGATCATAAAAAATTTGTTTAGCTCTATCGTTATCCACGTGACTGGGCAAGGAAATACAAGCTTCAATAGCCGTTCCGGCCTTTCCTTTACAGTAGTATGACAAATATGACAACAACTGGCACTTGTCAGACAGTTTACTCTGTATGATGCTTGTAAACTGACTAATAGAAAGGTGGTACTGGCTTGGTTGTCCGTCAAAAAACATCATACCGATTTTAGGCAAAACTGTATTATTAACCGTAGTACGTAACGTATCCTTTAATTCATCAATCCAATCGCATTTTTAGGTGTTAAATACCTCCACGGAATGCTTATTACGCGCAATGTCACAATCCAAGTACCTTTCCACCTTGCAATTATCTCAGTTTTGTCTACTGACAGTCGGTTATCGTTTTCTATGACCTTACATTCTAATTCGGCCAAATCAACCCCCTCTTCAAGATCTAACATTTTAAGCTGCCTTTCTAACTCAAGTCTCTTTCCCAAATTCTTCTTCTTTAGTACTGCCTTATCTAACCCCAATCTAGAAGTACTAACTTGAGCTGAGGGACTTACTTTTCACACTAATATCTTCACGTTTATCATCATTGAAATCAGACATACCACAGCCAGCTTTACGAATAGTTACCATCCATTTCGTCATTTGCCTTCGGCCTTTTGCTTCTGGTTTCCACTGAATGCCTTTGTTCGAGTTACCAAGCAAATGTGAATTAATCCAAACGCATTCGACCAATAAGACCAAAAATCGGACCCAAAATGTCCAGACGTATCCAATGTATGACAACAGATTTAAATTGAAGAACTTATGGGTTACGTCCAAGTATTTGTTTCCTTCGCGATACTGAAGTAGAGTATAACGATCTATCTGCAATTCACCAACCCAAATTTAACAACAGAGACCAAACTCCAAAGTTGGGTATCAAAGTTTTAAAGCAATTCAAAAACAGTCGACCAAAATGTCGTTCCAACAACAATAATTATAATAACTACAAATAGCCTTCAATTTTATAGGTTCCTGGAAGCGAACAATCCCAATTAGCAAACGGAGAGGAACAGAACACAATTATATCCGAAAATAATAAATCAACAAGTTCATAAGTTAGTAAACAAATATCTCCAAAAAACACAGTGTAATTAATGATATTTATATAAAGTTTTTGATCAGCCAAATGTCTTCATTTCTCCCTCAACACATTTCAACCTACATTTTATTTGGATTAATACATGGAACGAGGATGAAATGATGGTTGTGTGAACGACCTACCTAGAAAGAGAACCCATTTTGTTTGTGACATGCTGTGAATCCATATTAGAACACTTAAGTTAGAACGATTCGAATTCTAAAAATAACTGTTTCGTGGCTGTGATCAAAATATCATATCTGCGAAATTCATCATGTTCAGGCGTTTCACAGCTTTTTGAAATAAAAATATATCCTCTATAGACGGCTACGTTTATTTTCATCATCTTTACCTACATTGTTTACTAATAAATTCGTTAATCAGTCCAGATTTAAAACAGTGAATGAACTGATGTTCTTGACTGTGAAGAATAAAATCAAAAAGGACAAACGTAGCTTAAGAGGAATTTACTTGATAATTATTCTTTTAAATTTTTGGCGTGATTTCTTCTTCCAAATTATCTACACAGTTTTCATATAAGAACTCTATCATCGCTCATTTCTATGGTTTATCGATTAATCTTGCAAACAATTCAGATAGTTCATGATAATGTGTGGCTTTGTAAAATTGTGTATGTGTATTTTCAGATATCTTGAAAATATGTATCTCATTTATTGATCATAATCTGATTTCAGGTTAGATTAGAAAAACAACAGAATAACATGGATGCATAGAATGTGTATTCAGTTTTACTGTATTGTTTACTGATACTAAGTTGTTTTGACTTGCGTGAACTTTGATGATCTAATTAGGTCAAAAAAATTATGGTGAACATTTGCACCTGATTATTCTGTCGGATATCTTATCTGTTTTCTTTACATTTCACATTTTTTTAATATATGTAGTACTACACATAATATAATTTTGCAAAAGAACGATAGAAATCGCGATTGCCGTCTAATATATATGCTTCGAAAATAAGAAATATCAAAACCACGACCCTAATGCTGCTGAGAACACAACAACAACCATAATCACAACGACTACTTCCACCTTGTATTCTTAGAACTACCAATTTAAATATAAGTTTTACATATTCTAATATTCTAAATAATTTGAAGGTGTGGGGATGACGTGACAAATCTATTTTGTAGATAGCTTTTAATACTATTTGTATTTATTCTGTTTATTTTCACAGACTGTACATTCACTATGAGATTGTTGTACATTTTGTTCAGGTGTGTGTCCTTGAATATATCAGGCGTTTTAACTACTCCACGTTTCAGTTCTGTGTACATAGTACACATACATAGTACATAGTACATAGCACGGCACTCACTGCCTGATTCCATCAAATACACATTATACGCACGTCTCATGTTCTCAATTGTTCAATAATGCTATAACTGGATCCTAATACGTTTATTGTGTACGTTTATAGACTGCAGTCATACGTATATGCTACTCTACGGATAGCTACATCACTTGGATTACTAACATTTCTATAATTGTGGATTTGTAGTACCAAACACAACGGTATTCGTACAAGCAGCCGTATAATGTAACGTCCTTACATTTTTATTGTGTTTATTACATGTAACTGATAAATTTCGCTATACATCTGTTTGTAGTCAATAAGTTCGTTATTATTTTGAAATAATATATCGTTTGGTCTACCACAAAGGGTATATTATCTAAGAACTCAAAGATCACCAAATGATAGCTTAACCTAGTAATCCTACCAATAGTAATCAAAAAAACATCAACTAACTGAGTTTGAAATAATGTGATGAAGCGAAAATTGATGTATGTATGACGTAGTTGTTCTGAAAAGCCGTGAAAACACTTCCTTGTCGCATTTCCACTAGATTACATCTGATAAATTTACATGCAGAACAAACGATTATTATCATGAACAGTGCAGTTGAGAGTTATCAAATAAACTTTACTGTCATACTCCTCTCTAGGTATGCGTAAAACTATGACTGTTTCACCTTAGTCGTATAACGAGAAGAAAGCAATGAACCAGTGTCCAGGTAGGCATCTGATTGTACCAACAAGAAGTCTTGATACAGCTTAGAAAGTGTATTCTTCAAACACTCAGCCGGCAGACAATTGGTCTGAGCACACAAATCGCGTTTATTCATACACAATAGAGACCTCCTTGAGCGAGTCAAAAAACAGCACACTGAAATGATACAGTACCTTATCACGACCAACGATTTTCCTTGTGATGAGTGTGATCTCAATGTCAACTGATCGGTCCACGAAAAAGGTCAGAAATAAAGATATTTATCAAGCGAGTTCTGAAGATCTAACATTCTTAACAGGCATGACGAGGAAATTAACCCTTCATTCTACAAACGTGCACACATGCATGCGCATGGAAGGAAGCACTTTGAAATCAGTGGTGAAAAAAGGAAAAAAATCAGATAACATCTGAGTTGTTGTAAACAAGTGTCTTCTGATATGATTTACACAAATAATGAAAACCAAGTGATAACAGAACTCATTTGTATATATATATATACAAATGAGTTCTGTTATCACTTGGTTTTCATTATTTGTGTAAATCATATCAGAAGATACTTGTTTACAACAACTCAGATGTTATCTGATTTTTTTCCTTTTTTCACCACTGATTTCAAAGTGCTTCCTTCCATGCGCATGCATGTGTGCACGTTTTGTAGAAATGAAGGGTGAAATTTCCTCGTCATGCCTGTTGAGAATGGTTAGATCTTCAGAAATCGCTTGATAAATATCATTTATTTCTAACCTTTTTCGTGGACCGATCAGTTGACATTGAGATCACACTCACCACAAGGAAAATCGTTGGTCGTGATAAGGTACTGTATCATTTCAGTGTGCTGTTTTTTGACTCTATCAAGGACGTTTCTATGGTGTATGAATAAACGCGATTTGTGTGTTCAGACCAATTGTCTGCCGGCTGAGTGTTTGAAGAATACACTTTCTAAGCTGTATCAAGACTTCTTGTTGGTACAATCAGATGCCTACCTGGACACTGGTTCATTGCTTTCTTCTCGTTATACGACTAAGGTGTAACAGTCACAGTTTTACGCATACCTAGAGAGGAGTTTGACAGTAAAGTTTAGTGGTAACTCTCGTTAGGTGGTAAACTCTCGAACAGCACTGTTCATGGAATAATAATCGTGTTGTTCTGGCATGTAAATTTATCAGGATGTACATCTATTGGAAATGCGACAGAGGAAGTGGTTTTCAACGGATTTTCAGGAACAAATACGATCATAACAATACATCAATGTTCTCAGCTTCATCAAATTATTTCAAACTCCAGTTAGTTGAATGTTTTTTGACTGACTAGTTGGTAGGTCATATACTCGGTATAATAGGTTTAGGTCCTATCATTGGGTGATCTTTGAGTTCGTAGGATAATATACCCTTTGTGTGGGACCAAACGATAATATTATTTCACAATAATTAACGAACTTATTGACTACAAAAAGATGTATAGTGTGGAATTTATCAGATTACATGTGATAAAACACAATAAAAAATGTAAGGACGATTACTTTTATACTGCTGGCTGTACGTGTTTCTGTTGGGTTTGTTGAACAAACAAATCCTAATTATATAGAAATTTTAGTAATTCAAGTGATGTAACTATCCGTAGAGTAGCATATACGTATGACTGCAGTCTATAAATGTACACAATAAACGTATTAGGATCCAGTTATAGCATCAATGAACAATTGAGAACATGAGACGTGCGCTTGAAGTGTATTTGATAGGATCGGGCAGTGAGTGCCTTGCTATGTACTATGTACTATGTATGTGTACTATGTACACAGAACTGAAACGTGGAGCAGTTAAAACGCCTGATATATTCAAAGACACACACCTGAACAAAATGTACAAACAATCTCATAGTGAATGTACAGTCTGTGAAAATAAACAGAATAAATACAAATAGTATTAAAAGCTTATCTACAAAATAGATTTGTCACGTCATCCCCACACCTTCAAATTATTTAGAATATTAGAATATGTAAAACTTATATTTAAAGTGGTAGTTCTAAGAATACAAGGTGGAAGTAGTCGTTGTGATTATGGTTGTTGTGTGTTCTCAGCAGCATTAGGGTCGTGGTTTTGATATTTCTTATTTTCGAAGCATATGTATTAGACGGCAATCGCGATTTCTATCGTTCTTTTGCAAAGTTATATTATGTGTAGTACTACATATATTAAAAAAATGTGAAATGTAAAGAAAACAGATAAGATATCCAACAGATCAATCAGGTGCAAATGTTCACTATAATTTTTTTGACCTAATTAGATCATCAAAGTTCACGCAAGTCAAAACAACTTAGTATCAGTAAACAAAACAGTTAAAAACAGAATACACATTCTATGCATCCATGTTAGTCTGTTGTTTTTCTAATCTAACCTGAAATCAGATTATGATCAATAAATGAGATACATATTTTAAAGATATTTAAAAATGCACATACACAATTTCACTAAGCCACACATTATCATGAACAATGTGAGGTGATTTCAAGATTAATCGATAAACCATAGAAAATGAGCGATGATAGAGTTCTTATATGAAAACTGTGTAGATAATTTGGAAGAAGACATCACGCCAAAAATTTCAAAGAATAATTATCAAGTAAATTCCTCTTAAGCTACGTTTGTCCTTTTTGATTTTATTCTTCACAGTCAAGAACATCAGTTCATTCACTGTTTTAAATCTGGACTGATTAACGAATTTATTAGTAAACAATGTAGGTAAAGATGATGAAAATAAACGTAGCCGTCTATAGAGGATATATTTTTATTTCAAAAAGCTGTGAAACGCCTGAACATGATGAATTTCGCAGATATGATATTTTGATCACAGCCACGAAACAGATATTTTTCGAATTCGAATCGTTCTAACTTAAGTAATCTAATATGGATTCACAGCATGTCACAAATAAAATGGGTTTTCTTTCTAGGTAGGTCGTTCACACAACCATCATTTCATCCTCGTTCCATGTATTAATCCAAATAAAATGTAGGTTGAAATGTGTTGAGGGAGAAATGAAGACATTTGGCTGATCAAAAACTTTATATAAATATCATTAATTACACTGTGTTTTTTGGAGATATTTGTTTTACTTAACTTATGAACTTGTTTGATTTATTATTTTCGGATATATTGGTTTCTGTTCCTCTCCGTTTGCTAATTGGGGATTTTCGCTCCAGGAACCTATAAAATTGAAGGTATTTGTAGTTATTATAATTATTGTTGTTGGAACGACATTTTGGTCGACTGTTTTTGAATTGCTTTAAAACTTTGATACCCAACTTTGGAGTTTGGTTCTGTTGTTAATTTGGGTTGGTGAATTGCAGATAGATCGTTATACTCTACTTCAGTATCGGGAAGGAACAAAACTTGGACGTAACATAAGTTCTTCAATTTAAATCTGTTGTCATACATTGGATACGTCTGGACATTTTGGGTCCTATTTTTGGTCTTATTGGTCGAATGCGTTTGGATTAATTCACATTTGCTTGGTAACCGATTTTCGAACAAAGGCATTCAGTGGAAACCAGAAGCAAAAGGCCGAAGGCAAATGACGAAATGGATGGTAACGATTCTAAAGCTGGCTGTGGTATGTCTGATTTCAATGATGATAAACGTGAAGATATTAGTGTGAAAAGTAAGTCCTCAGCTCAAGTTAGTACTTCTAGATTGGGGTTAGATAAGGCAGTACTAAAGAAGAAGAATTTGGGAAAGAGACTTGAGTTAGAAAGGCAGCTTAAAATGTTAGATCTTGAAGAGGGGGTTGATTTGGCCGAATTAGAATGTAAGGTCATAGAAAAACGATAACCGACTGTCAGTAGACAAATCTGAGATAATTGCAAAGGTGGAAAGGTACTTGGATTGTGACATTGCGCGTAATAAGCATTCCGTGGAGGTATTTAACACCTAAAAATGCGATTGGATTGATGAATTAAAGGATACGTTACGTACTACGGTTAATAATACAGTTTTGCCTAAAATCGGTATGATGTTTTTTGACGGACAACCAAGCCAGTACCACCTTTCTATTAGTCAGTTTACAAGCATCATACAGAGTAAACTGTCTGACAAGTGCCAGTTGTTGTCATATTTGTCATACTACTGTAAAGGAAAGGCCGGAACGGCTATTGAAGCTTGTATTTCCTTGCCCAGTCACGTGGATAACGATAGAGCTAAACAAATTTTTTATGATCAATTTGGTGAAGAACATCTTGTCGCTCGTAATCTTATTACTGAATTACTTAGCTACAAATCTGTTGAAGGATCCGCCAATGGCCTAACTGACTTCGCAATTAAGCTACGTAATGTATGCATAACATTGAAGGAAAATGGGGATATGTCTGATGTGAATTCTACGGCTAATCTGGAAATAATTGTGTCACGTTTACCAATAGAATTACAGAGTAAATAGGTAGAAGCTGCTGACAGGATCATGATGACCGGTAGGGAGCCGATCTTTGAAGAATTAATGATGTTTGTAGGAGAAAGAGGCAGGATTGCGCGATCAAGTTTTGGTAGATTGGTTCATTGTAACTCAAAGTTCCGTAAAAGTAAATATGAAGGCCAAGTGGACAGGAGATCATGCTTTAATGTAGTTAAGCGGGAACCAAGCAACTCATACATAAGGTGTGACGTTGATAATTGTAAGATTCGGGATACTCCATTATTACATATTGATGCTACTAACAAACATGTGGTGAACTTTGCTAAGGATCGGAAATGCTCAAGGATTTGTTTGGGTTTCAATCCGGTTAAACTATGTGGCCCTAAATGATGTCTGGAATCATACGCCCTTCTAGATAATGGTTAAGATACCTCTATTGTATGCGAAGAGTTAATTAATGGGTTAGGTCTCAAAGGTAAGGAGACTTCAATAAAGGTGACGAATGTGAATGGAACTTCTACTTGTGAATGTCTGGAAGTTAATTTAGAGGTATTTTCATTAGATGAACGGGGTTCTATAAAGATCAACAAGGCCTATGCGACCAAGAAACTTTCGATCGATTATGCAGAACCTTTGACCGAACTCCAGCTGAGAAGGTGGAAACGTTTAAAGGACATAAATCCACCGAGGTTGCAAAGTAATCTTGTAGGAATATTGATTAGGTGTGATGCTCCAGATGCACATTGGGTCCTTGAACAACGCCTAGGAGACAGGAAGCATCCGTTTGGTGTGCTCACTCATCTCGGTTGGATGGTTTTAGGTCCTAAAGGAATATCGAGGTCTTTACATCAAGTTCAGTGGTGTCATTGTTCTACTAATGATATCTTTCGAGATATAGAAAGATCATTTAATCATGAATTCGAGGATGCAGATGGGTTTCGCAATGGAGATTCTGTCGAAGATAAAAGAGCTCCAGAAATAGTTAATAGTTCCTTTAGACTGGAGGGTGGCCATTTCCAAGTTGGTCTTCCCTGGAAGTATGATAAGCCAAGGCTACAGAATAATTCGGAACTAGCTGAACGTAGACTAGAGTGTTTAAGGAAGAGGTTTATGAAGGATAATGGTCTTCTCGAGAAATATCAACTTGCAATGAATAAACATGTAAGTAAGGGCTACATCATTGAAGTTAGTAAGGAGGAATTCCACCGTGATGCTGTTTGTTGGTATATTCTTCATCATCCTGTTATCAACCCAAAAAAGCCTGGAAAATTAAGAATTGTTTTTGATTGTGCAGCTGTCTATCAAGTTTGTTCTCTTAATGATCAGCTTTTGAGAGTACCAAATAGTGTAAATAGTTTAATTGGTATACTTCTACGATGATGAAGATGAGAGTTTTTATGTCGACGACTATTTAACTTCTTCCTGTGTGGATTAGGGAATGAGAGTGAACGCTAAATTGAAGTGTCAGAAAGGGCTTGTTTTGCATGGAGGGATTTTGAGGGCCGGTGTAGAGTCTATATTGAATGTTTGTTGTTGATTGCCTGTGATGCACATACTTGGGTTGTTGTTACCTATTTTTGTCGGTGAAAAGAACCAAAGTTCTTCTGGTCGGGTGTGTTTCGAGAAAAATGAAGACATTTGGCTGATCAAAAACTTTATATAAATATCATTAATTACACTGTGTTTTTTGGAGATATTTGTTTTACTTAACTTATGAACTTGTTTGATTTATTATTTTCGGATATATTGGTTTCTGTTCCTCTCCGTTTGCTAATTGGGGATTTTCGCTCCAGGAACCTATAAAATTGAAGGTATTTGTAGTTATTATAATTATTGTTGTTGGAACGACATTTTGGTCGACTGTTTTTGAATTGCTTTAAAACTTTGATACCCAACTTTGGAGTTTGGTTCTGTTGTTAATTTGGGTTGGTGAATTGCAGATAGATCGTTATACTCTACTTCAGTATCGGGAAGGAACAAAACTTGGACGTAACATAAGTTCTTCAATTTAAATCTGTTGTCATACATTGGATACGTCTGGACATTTTGGGTCCTATTTTTGGTCTTATTGGTCGAATGCGTTTGGATTAATTCACATTTGCTTGGTAACCGATTTTCGAACAAAGGCATTCAGTGGAAACCAGAAGCAAAAGGCCGAAGGCAAATGACGAAATGGATGGTAACGATTCTAAAGCTGGCTGTGGTATGTCTGATTTCAATGATGATAAACGTGAAGATATTAGTGTGAAAAGTAAGTCCTCAGCTCAAGTTAGTACTTCTAGATTGGGGTTAGATAAGGCAGTACTAAAGAAGAAGAATTTGGGAAAGAGACTTGAGTTAGAAAGGCAGCTTAAAATGTTAGATCTTGAAGAGGGGGTTGATTTGGCCGAATTAGAATGTAAGGTCATAGAAAACGATAACCGACTGTCAGTAGACAAATCTGAGATAATTGCAAAGGTGGAAAGGTACTTGGATTGTGACATTGCGCGTAATAAGCATTCCGTGGAGGTATTTAACACCTAAAAATGCGATTGGATTGATGAATTAAAGGATACGTTACGTACTACGGTTAATAATACAGTTTTGCCTAAAATCGGTATGATGTTTTTTGACGGACAACCAAGCCAGTACCACCTTTCTATTAGTCAGTTTACAAGCATCATACAGAGTAAACTGTCTGACAAGTGCCAGTTGTTGTCATATTTGTCATACTACTGTAAAGGAAAGGCCGGAACGGCTATTGAAGCTTGTATTTCCTTGCCCAGTCACGTGGATAACGATAGAGCTAAACAAATTTTTTATGATCAATTTGGTGAAGAACATCTTGTCGCTCGTAATCTTATTACTGAATTACTTAGCTACAAATCTGTTGAAGGATCCGCCAATGGCCTAACTGACTTCGCAATTAAGCTACGTAATGTATGCATAACATTGAAGGAAAATGGGGATATGTCTGATGTGAATTCTACGGCTAATCTGGAAATAATTGTGTCACGTTTACCAATAGAATTACAGAGTAAATAGGTAGAAGCTGCTGACAGGATCATGATGACCGGTAGGGAGCCGATCTTTGAAGAATTAATGATGTTTGTAGGAGAAAGAGGCAGGATTGCGCGATCAAGTTTTGGTAGATTGGTTCATTGTAACTCAAAGTTCCGTAAAAGTAAATATGAAGGCCAAGTGGACAGGAGATCATGCTTTAATGTAGTTAAGCGGGAACCAAGCAACTCATACATAAGGTGTGACGTTGATAATTGTAAGATTCGGGATACTCCATTATTACATATTGATGCTACTAACAAACATGTGGTGAACTTTGCTAAGGATCGGAAATGCTCAAGGATTTGTTTGGGTTTCAATCCGGTTAAACTATGTGGCCCTAAATGATGTCTGGAACCATACGCCCTTCTAGATAATGGTTAAGATACCTCTATTGTATGCGAAGAGTTAATTAATGGGTTAGGTCTCAAAGGTAAGGAGACTTCAATAAAGGTGACGAATGTGAATGGAACTTCTACTTGTGAATGTCTGGAAGTTAATTTAGAGGTATTTTCATTAGATGAACGGGGTTCTATAAAGATCAACAAGGCCTATGCGACCAAGAAACTTTCGATCGATTATGCAGAACCTTTGACCGAACTCCAGCTGAGAAGGTGGAAACGTTTAAAGGACATAAATCCACCGAGGTTGCAAAGTAATCTTGTAGGAATATTGATTAGGTGTGATGCTCCAGATGCACATTGGGTCCTTGAACAACGCCTAGGAGACAGGAAGCATCCGTTTGGTGTGCTCACTCATCTCGGTTGGATGGTTTTAGGTCCTAAAGGAATATCGAGGTCTTTACATCAAGTTCAGTGGTGTCATTGTTCTACTAATGATATCTTTCGAGATATAGAAAGATCATTTAATCATGAATTCGAGGATGCAGATGGGTTTCGCAATGGAGATTCTGTCGAAGATAAAAGAGCTCCAGAAATAGTTAATAGTTCCTTTAGACTGGAGGGTGGCCATTTCCAAGTTGGTCTTCCCTGGAAGTATGATAAGCCAAGGCTACAGAATAATTCGGAACTAGCTGAACGTAGACTAGAGTGTTTAAGGAAGAGGTTTATGAAGGATAATGGTCTTCTCGAGAAATATCAACTTGCAATGAATAAACATGTAAGTAAGGGCTACATCATTGAAGTTAGTAAGGAGGAATTCCACCGTGATGCTGTTTGTTGGTATATTCTTCATCATCCTGTTATCAACCCAAAAAAGCCTGGAAAATTAAGAATTGTTTTTGATTGTGCAGCTGTCTATCAAGTTTGTTCTCTTAATGATCAGCTTTTGAGAGTACCAAATAGTGTAAATAGTTTAATTGGTATACTTCTACGATGATGAAGATGAGAGTTTTTATGTCGACGACTATTTAACTTCTTCCTGTGTGGATTAGGGAATGAGAGTGAACGCTAAATTGAAGTGTCAGAAAGGGCTTGTTTTGCATGGAGGGATTTTGAGGGCCGGTGTAGAGTCTATATTGAATGTTTGTTGTTGATTGCCTGTGATGCACATACTTCGGTTGTTGTTACCTATTTTTGTCGGTGAAAAGAACCAAAGTTCTTCTGGTCGGGTGTGTTTCGAGAAAAATGAAGACATTTGGCTGATCAAAAACTTTATATAAATATCATTAATTACACTGTGTTTTTTGGAGATATTTGTTTTACTTAACTTATGAACTTGTTTGATTTATTATTTTCGGATATATTGGTTTCTGTTCCTCTCCGTTTGCTAATTGGGGATTTTCGCTCCAGGAACCTATAAAATTGAAGGTATTTGTAGTTATTATAATTATTGTTGTTGGAACGACATTTTGGTCGACTGTTTTTGAATTGCTTTAAAACTTTGATACCCAACTTTGGAGTTTGGTTCTGTTGTTAATTTGGGTTGGTGAATTGCAGATAGATCGTTATACTTTACTT
>CALYCR020000576.1:0-13244 GCA_944470395.2 Schistosoma turkestanicum
GGGAACGTGATGGTAGAAGCTTCTTAACTGCTCGAAATGAAAGGAATGATAATTTGGATTCGAGCAAACAGAAGTTGATGAGTACAGTGAAGATGAATAAGGACGAAACAGATTTGACTGTGTGGAATGAAGCTTATGTTCGGAACCCTTCGCGTAGGGTAAATTATTTGACACGACCTAGAGTTGATCCTAGAACAACAAGCGTAAATAGTGACAAAGCACTTCATGTTGCTGAGCAATCAGGATGTATGCGGGCTACTGTATCTAGTTCTACGGAGCATCATGATATTTAAGCGGAAGATAGTAGCAGCTTAACGCGTTCTGCTGATGTTTGTTTACGGTCAGCGGATGGACGGTCGTATACTAGTCCAAGTAATCATAGTGTTAGTGTAAGTGGCGGCAGCGGTCGCTTAGTTTCAAAGCCTGCATGCCAACTATCTCGCAACTCGTCACTAGCTGTGAATAGTCGGAACGTCATTGTGGACAACAATAACGTCAAGGTTGAGGTGAAACTACAGATGTATATTAATAGTGTGGTTGATGTGAATAATAGAGGTGATGCTAACGAGAGCGGAATCACTATAGGTAGTGCGGTTTCTTCGGTTGCGGTTACTGATGTAGCTTATTTGAGTACTTCAGATCGAGACGAAATTGGATGTTTGAGCGTGGAGAATGTACGTCGGTGGCATTAGCGTCAGCCACAGTGATGGCACTACTGAGAGGACTAACATTCGGTACCCTAGGTGCAATGAGGAGTCATCTAGGTTTAATGGACATGCTGTTGTGTTGAATATGCAGCATGAGGAATCGAGCACGGAATTGTCCACCTGTCGCACTCCACCATCATTCACCTGTACTACAAGCTTCGGGATGAGCACTACCAACAGTGATAAGATAGAAGAGGCTAAGAGCATTCCTAGTAAGGAAAGCAATGTTGATCGAGTAGAGTTGGACACTGTGCATTAATCGAATGCATGTCATGAGAAGTGTACTACTACTTATACAGCTGAAGCTACTACGGATAATAGTGTTGACAATACACCTGCGAGTAATAGTGATCGAGTGAAATCGAAAGATACTCATCGATATCGAAGTGGGCGTACATTACGCTCACATACTGCTACCCAAGGTGAGAAGCAGGAGAAACAACATGATGATACTATTACTAAGAAGCGTAAACTTCGCTCTCTTTCGAATGCTGTGACTAGCATTGAAGATGGTAGTCATCAGAATCTAGGTAGTGACTGCGATAATAAAGGACAGAAAGTGTGAGCAGTCCACCTATAGTGGCTAATCGATCTACTTCATCGAATGAACCTTCCAGTGTTTTGACGTCATCCAACCCTGCCGCAAATGTTAGATTGATTGGAGATGCACAATATTGTGTAACTGTAAGTGTTCCTACTCAGGTTGACTGTCAGTCGAGTGATGATGAGAAGGAAGCGTCTGATGGTAACAGCCAGTCTACAGTGTTGTATGATAACGATGCTATTGATGTGCATATGTCTTGTGTCTCTGAAACGGAAAATGAAGAACAACAAGTGAGTTTATCGATTTTTAATTGCAATGCTAATGCTGTTCTTTCATGTAGCGAGATGAGTTGTACAAAAATGGAAGAGTTTCACTCTACGGATGCAAGTGTAGCCAGAAACGACGAGACTTGTGTGACAGAACGGAATCATGATGACGATGATAATAATCTGGATGTCACTGATGTGACAAATGAGTTGTCGGCGATGACGAATGCTGATCAAACCTCCTCTGTATCAGGAGATGGAAAGTTAAAGATTGATCCAATGATATGCCACTTAGAGCCTTCAGGAGACGAGTAGATGTCAAAATTGGAGATCCCACCCCTGCATATTATCTATGGGTCAAGAACTTCTTTGGATAAGTCAGCATCACCGACTTCATCGTATCTGCCGTTCGGAGCAAGTGGTGGTGGACTGACGACTCATCTCCATGATGTGGAAGGTAAATCCCGAATAGGATATGACCAGCCGTACGACGCGTTATAAATATTCATGTGGGTTAATAAGATAAAGTTTTTACAACTGTTAAGTCATGCTACGATAGATAGGGGAATCTAGAACCTGATGGGACGGTTCAGGTACACAGTTTGATAGGTCATATCCATGTTGGAGGGCGGGTAGGTACTGCTGTAAGTCCTAATCGTTCTTCTGGTGTGGATTAGGGGATGAGAGTGAACCCCAAGTCGAAGTGACAGAAGAGCTTCTTTTGAATGTAGGGACTTTGCGGACCGGTGTACAATCTATTTTGAAGGCTTTGTTTTTAGAAAATCCCTCCATGTATATATATTTGTGTTATGATATGACTGACTCTTCTGATAGGAAGGTACAGGTACATACATACATACACTGTTGAAGATGGAGTGAACTGCTAGAGTAGAAAGTTCAATTATATTCTTTTCAACATAGACCTAAACAGATTTTTCAGGTTTGCCTCTATTTTGGCGGCTAGCTTCATCTGCGATTGTCTCCTGTCGCTTCGAACTTTGATATCGCATCTGTTTCTTAATGCCAAGTAAGAACGGCGTCCGAAATCCTTCAAGGAGACCTTCCTCTTGTGCCAGGCTCTCCCCTTCGCCTGCAGCAAGCGTTCAGTGCCGCGCCCAACCCAGGTTCTTCTGTTCCGCCTTTTTGATGTGACTGAGGTACATTGTCTACAACAGCATTCTGGATGAAATCTCTCGCTGTTTACTAGTTATCATCTACTGTCAGCCTCCACCACTCCCATGGCCATGAGGCGTGTAGTAGGACCTCTCTCATGCGTATGTAGTTTGCCCTATTGTAGCAAAGGTAAGGCTCGTTATCGTCCCGTGTGAGTGTTTCGTTTATGACCATGTTACACAAGACTGTGCCATGGTCACATGATTTCCACAAGTCAAATATGACATTTCAAGTTTCAGTTGCTTCGTTGCAGTTGTATATCAGGCAAAGCCCTGAGCAGAACCCTATAGTCAATAAATTCATATATCGTCAAGTTACTCTGGAAAAGTAATTTTTATTTTCTTGATGGAAAACACCACTGTTATGTTTGAGCATGAAACAAGCTGAACTGAATTATTTGAAATGGGACAAGCTCATCGGAAAATGTCACAGGATATATGAAAGGATTCTGGCCTTTTAGTACATACATCATAGAAACTGATATACGGTAACAAGTTATCGAAATCTATCTTGTGTGAGCAATCAAATGTACTGCTAAAAGTATTTGGATCAGTAAAAATATTATAAACTAGAACAAAAAACAAATCGAAGTGAAGTGGAAAATTTGAGTACGCCAACTCAATAGGATGTTGCATGATCAAATGTTCATGTGTAATAGGGCAGGAGCGGTGGAAGTAGATATGACAAACACTAGGAAAATCACCTAAATTCCCCACAAGAAAATTCGTTACTTGGAACCCTCAAGTTCAAAGGAAAAGAGGAAGGCTGAAGAAAAAATTACACCTAGATATCAAAAAAGATATGAGAGGAATGAACAAAATTTGGAAACACCTGGAAAGGGAAGCGAAGGACAGAGTAGGTTAGAGGTTACTAGTTGGCGGCCTATGCTCCATTGGGGGCAACTGGCGAAAGTCAAGTCATGTTAATTCTAAATGTTGGGAATGTTCGATTTCCCGAACTCGCTTGATAAATATCTTTATTTTGATTTTATCTTATGAACCGATCAGTTGACCTTGAGACCATATTTTCCACCAAAAGAATTCTTGCCTGTGATTGGGTACTGTGTCATTTTACTGTGCTATTTTTGTGTCTGTCTCAAGGACGTCTCTATAGAGTAAAAATAAACGCAAATTGAGCTCTTGGATTCACAGTGTGCTTGTAGAATACACTTTCCACGCTTTATTAAGACTCCTTGTCGGTACAATTCGGTCGAAGGAACACAGTAGCCTACCCGACCAAGGTGAACTCGTAATAGTTTAGGCACACCCAGAGACTAGCGTAACACTAAATCAGACAGGAACTGTGAATGAAAACCCTGTCCTTGAAAAATATTCTTATAAAAAATAATTAGATATGTTCTTTGAAATGTCGATTGTGATCGAATCATTTCAACATTCGAAGTACGATTGTTAGAAACATTTCACCACTTCACCGAAACCAACATCTTAAAGAGATGACGTTGGTGCTCGGCTGTTTTTGAATGTGCATGTTTTCATGAAAAAATATTCAAACCAGCTTGTAACGGTTTATAAATGAAAACACATAGTGATATTTCTTATATTTGATCGTGTTTTAGGTTTTTGAAAGTGTTAACAACTATTCAGAAGTATGCATGCTTATTTCTTCATGTCTTTACTGTTCGAAGATCGTAGCAACCAATTTACAAACAGTTTGTTTCCATCCATCATTTATTCCTTGATTTGCTCACCACTGACTTCTAGGTTAACGAATCAGTTCATCGTTGTCAACAACTGCGATCTCCTCGGGACTGACGGAGACCGTTTGACTATCCATTTCATTCATAAACGATTGAAAATTCATATGCTTTAAGTCAACGTCTTATTTTCAGGTGAGTTGAGAAGATATTGACAACCAATTGTTGTCATATCATTGCCTAAAATTCTGGCATTCTTCTGAACCGTGATTTTCCTCGAAAATCGCGAAGCTGTACAAAGCTTTTTCTTAGGAGTAGTGTAGGGTGAAGACCTCACCATGTGTTGAGCACAAGACACTGGATTTTCAGTTCCATAGCAAAGCCGAAGAACATCGGCACAAAACGAGAAATCACATCAATTAACACGACAGTTATACGTTTAGTAGATGAAATTCGAAATAACCTTCACATTTCTCTATAATTCTTTCTTAAAACCATTGCCGGGAAACTTCTCATTATAAACTTCCAAAGAAACTACAAATCAATTACCAATATTTTGTACGATTTTGTATGATTTACGGAGAATAAAGTATACTTGCGTCTACTAAAATAATAAAAATTGTACATATAGTTATCATTTCTGTGACACCATTTTGTCAAATTAGTGATTTTATTGACTTCATCAAACTAAATTCAAAAAGAATAAACAGTAGGTATATTGATATTGCTTACTGAACCACGCCTGTAACCCATTGACCACAAAAATGTTGAGATTTTCTTCAGCAGATGGCTTCAAATCGAGATTAGTTGAACTTTGAGAGTGTTTCTTCTTTGTTCTCTGTGTCGTCTGCTTAATATCTCGATCGCCGATGTCAATATTGTTAGATGTTCAGACGTGAGTATGTGAAAATGATTGAAACGAAAATTAGTTGTCAATTGCACAAACACATCAGTGTGAAATATCATTCGATCTAGTGAATGTGATTTTCTATGACGTTGCTTGAAAATCAGTCATTGAACTGATAGATACAACTGACTTAGCCTATTACGTGCATAATCTGTGTATAAAATCGGATGCAGGGAATATTCACAAGAATACTGTTTTATTTATTCTTAGTCTATCAGTTTGTTAAAATCTAAAATATTTATTAGTGAAACAGGCAACAACCAAAATTATTGTACAAGTTTTTAATGCTTAGTTGTGAGTAAAATTTAACAAAAGAATTTGTGCAGCTTCATTTTTAACGACTCTGAAAATATTCGGTGACCTTTACTCTTCGAATACTGAGAATTCGACTAGGTTAGTTCAATGTTTAGATGGAAATTCTCTCTGACTGTTTGTCACTTACCGAGTTAAAGTAAGATTTGGAGATATTTGAAAGTTCAGAAAAACTTATCGTAAACATTTTTATTATTATGTTGTTCAGTGTGCTACAAAGACGAATATTACAGCTGAGTTAAGCACAACAACTACCAAACTTCTTATCTTTCAAATCGGTTTTCATTAGCGTGCTAAAAAGACACATGCAAAATGCATGATTTAACTACTGAGAAAAAGCTTCGAATGTAAGAGATCCCATAATAACATTTGCGTGACGAGATAATTCGAAATCTCAACTTTATTTAGAATATGTTTCCGCATTGACGAATTGTTCGCAAAGGTGAATGCAATATTTTGGTTTGCGGATGGAAAACATATATCATAGGGATGAATGAATAATTCAGATTGACAGGGGTTCTGTAAGCGCTGCTCACGTACAGTGACTCAACCCAGTAGAAAACGCCTGCGCTAAGAGTATGGTACTAGGAGAGGAATACAAACAACTACAACCTCCTTCCTTCTCTTTTGCGTCTTCTGCGAATGCAGTAAGAAGCGCCCAGACTAGCTGACTGTCAATCTTCAGTTCCGTTGTCCAAAGAGATAACACGCTGTCAAGCGTCCGAGATAAGCCTCACAATCGGTACTACATTTTCTTTCAGTTATTTTTAAAAATTCATTCAGAAAGTACCTTCTGAACTGACAACATATCATCGAAAACTCTGAAAATACTGCATGGCTAGTTAATAAATTAGAGTGTAGACAGTGCACTTTCTAGCTTTTTCAAATTCATCACGCATAAAGAGAATGGAAACTTTGGTAAACATCACACCATATATGTAGGTCATATCAATGTGAGATAGAATGAAGGAATGCTGTTTTTGTTTTCAGTAGCAAATTAGTAATACAGTTATGTGCGTTTATGGAACTGCTTGCCAATTTCATGTTTGAGTGGTGAGGTAACTGCTTCTATTTTCTTTTGGTTCATGATATTTGAAACTTTGTCAAGACTTCGAATTCATTTTGACACTCCTGAAATTTAAATGTAGATTTTGATATATTCACTGAATTATGTAGGCATCTAATTTGCATTTTGAAATATCTCTGAACTTCTTATGTACATCTCTCTTTATAATAAACACAACCTATTATCGAATCCGGAAAATTCATTACTCAATAATCAACATCACTCATGATTTTAGAAACAAATATATGTTGAGGAAAATAAATCTCCACAAAACGCTTTTGTGTAATCGTAGTTATATTTTATTTTGATTACACAACTTTTGAGAACTAGCCGACAATAATGAATACGTCTTTTCGTCTAAAATTTCAGCGATCACTGAATACGCTTTTCACCCGGCGAATGAAATTGAAGTACACGAATTTTCTTTGTCAGATATCATCTGTAAAAAATCAACGTATTTTCCATGTAGCATCTCTATCACAGAATATTTGCAAACATTACACAGTTTGCAAAACTTGTGACAAATGTTGCAAATGTATAATGCGATTGACACCTACAATGTCCACTACGCATTCAACAAATTACACAACAACAGCTCTCTTCAACCTAAATTCTTTATATGACGGACAGAAAATCGAACACTGTTAGTTGCATTCCTACTGCACTCAACAACACTGTCATGTCAGAAAATATTATTAGCGAACAAGTGTTAACAAACATGTAACAAACATGCAGTCTCGGGCATCAACAAGTAGTTCTCATCATTCACATCAATGCTAAAAGATGAATGAGCATGAACAATTTCGGGTGGCAGCAATATCCATCTAAAAGTAAGAAATTTAACTCATTTAACGAAAGAATCTTCTGGATCTGTTTTATAAAATTATTCTACTTACTGTTTGTTTCATGCTTTTCTTCATGTATTTTTCAAAGTAACCTGAGTCAGTTTCGTTGCAGTTTTTAATCGTTGAACACAAGTATGTTTGAATTTTTTTCTCTTTCATTTTCCGCTTGATTCACGTGAATGTTGATTTGCAGGAAACATCTTTGTAAGAAGATGAATTACCTTAATTGTGTATGTCAGAATTATGCTATTCTTAGTTCTAAAAGCTCAACCATACTTTCACTTTTTTGCATGATGATTTGTCGCATCACTGAAGAGTCAGGTAAATTGTAATGAATCTAGTGATGGTGGGTTATAAGATGAACTGCCGAGGTGATGGAAATGGTCGTTTGACGGTAAGGTACTAACCTCGTGAATGGCAATATCTATGCTGCTGCTTCATGCATATCCACATAAATGAAAATATTCTACAGTAACCATCTAGCTCTCAAAACCTTATTAAACATTGCGGACATATATACTGAGCTTTGTACACAATATTTTCTTTAAGGTTGATTTAAATTACCTATCGACTTTAATGTATTGATGACAGCGTAGGGTCTCAGAAAAAAATTGTGATTACAAGCAATAGGTAAAACAATCAATTTTTCTGTATTTTGAACAGACAAAAAGTCAATTTTCCATAATGCCAATGAAAATTAGAGAGGTTTTGTCATCTACATAGTGGTTTTGACAAGTGTGACATCCAAGCCAATTGTATTGCTGTAATTTGATCAGCTGTATTGATTACGCCATCGACAGCCTGTTTGTGGTCTTTGGAGTTGACATTTAGCCGTAATTTCTATCCAAATGATCGCTCCACTATGAAATGTTTGGTAAGTATAGGATCGGTTCTTGTTTTTTTTTTAATTTGTAATTTGACATTTTTCTTTCCAATCTGTTGTACTTTATTATTCCTCCCAAGTCCGACAAGAAAAAATTTAGAACATCTATGCATTTAAGACTATGTCCTGTATCAGTGCTTCAGCCGGTGAACTATCTGGTCATTCTGTTGTGCTACACTTTGTATGTCTGCTGGCCACATTGATTCCTTCAATTATTAGGATATCTGTAGGTGCTGCATCATTTTCTATTGGGTTTGGTGGAACTAGTTGGTCAAGAATTCTTACAAGTGTTACACACACCTGTTTCGCTGTTTTTCACTGTCGGTGTTTGTTCTGCCTTCCTAGTATATCACTGATCGTTACGGTTTATATCATTTCACAGCCAGCTGACACGCTGTATCCTATGGATGCGTGATATTTTCTTTAGCTTGCAGGTTTTCTGATATCATTGCTAGTTACTTTGCCAGCTGTATAGTCCTTATGCACTGTTTTATTTACTTAGATTTGTTTCACCCCTGACTTTACTTTGTCTGTACTTCTTCATCAATGATTTAACGTCATTTTCTGTTTTTCCGTTTATTTATTCGTATCCAGACTATAATTAGACGCCTATACCTTTTGGTCTAGAATTAAGTGAAAAGGAAAGGTTATTGCTTCCTTCATCCGTTTACAGACGTTCTTCATGATAATTAACACATATCTCGGGAGATAGTATAAGGTGTGTCACGTGATGTTGAGGGCCTTCTCGAATTTATCCGTACTTTGAAATACGAGTCCATTGAAATTTTGTGATGCTTTTCCTTTTGATTGTGATAGCTTAGACGCTTTTCCATATTTCCAATTATTCAACTGTGTTTCTTACTAAACATTTCGGTTTCTTACGAAAGTTTTGCTGTGTTTTTAAGAATGCCGCTGGCGGTAAGCAGGGGTCATCATGAAAATAGCTGTGAATAGACCTTTGAAAACTTGCATACAGCCTGCAGTTGTTATCTCATCTGATGTTAACAATCCGATCGTTCCACTTCCTTCTCCCAGCTTATCTATCGATAGACCAAGACGTCAGTAAACTAGAATCTACATGTGCAAACAAACGTATAAGAACACTTTAAAACATTATTTATGACTATACAAAACGATGACACAAACATTTAGTAGGAGCTTATGCACGGTATACGTGTATTCCTGAACCGGTTAATAAAAAATATTGGACATTTTCTAATTATATTACAAGACGACACTTCACATTTATTCCAAATATAATCTGAACTTCATGTTCAACATTCGTGTTTAACAATTGTTATATGTTTTGTTGTTTCTGTGATGGTATCCTGTTTGGATATTCTGTGCTGAGAATTACACATTCTACTAAGTTTAAAATATTGGTCAAAGCAATCAAACCTATTGTTGTTATTGCCACTCATAAAAAGTACCGCACATTCCAGATATTTTTCAACAGTAGAAATGCAGCCCTTGCTTTGCTGATCTGCGCCCTCACATCTGCATCGAATTTACCTTGTTTGTCGATGATGCTGTGTTAACGTCCTCCAAGACATCTCCATCAAGAGTGATTTGGTTGATGCATGTTGTGTTGCATAGGGGAATTTTGCTTTTTCCTTTATGTATGTTGAGACCTACTGCTGCAGAGGGTGAAGCAACACTGGTCGTCTTATCTAACATCTATTTTTGCGTATGCGATAGAAGAAGCAGATCATCTGTGAAGTCCAGATCGTGCAGCTGCATCCTAACTGTCCAATTGATACCGTACTTCCCTTCAGACGTCGACGTCTTCATAATCCAGTCGATTACCAGGAGAAAGAGAAAGGGTGAGAGTAAGCAACTTTGTATGTCAGTTATCCTCCGTGCACTATTTTGTAGTTGAACCCACCATAAGAATTCTGAATGATGCTCACTATTTTCTCAGGCATACCGTAATGTCGAAGAAGCCTCCACAGTGTTTTCCTATCCACGCTATCAAATGCTTTCGCGTAGTCGATGAAGTTGATGTAGAGTGCTGATTTACCTTCAACTGACTGTCCTACAATGATCCGTAAAGATTCCATTTGGTCAGTACACGATCGATCCTTACGAAATCCAGCCTGTTCATCTCGAAGTTGGGCGTCTTCGAAGTCCTTCATTATGTTTAACAATACCTTGTTGAAGACTTTGGCTGGTATTGAAAGAAGAGAGATTCCTCTGTAGTTCTCACACTTGCTGAGATAGCCTTTCTTTGGTATTTTGATCAGATATCCTTCTTTCCAATCTGATGGTACTTGTTCCTCATCCCAAATTTTATTGAAGGGGATGTGAAATAGATTCGCGGTGGCTCCCGCATCTGCTTTCATTGCCTCTGCTGGAATGTTGTCTGATTCTGCTGCTTCGCCGCTCTTGATTTTTGTGATGGCCATGCTGACCTCCTCAATCGTAGGTGCACCAATATTAATTGAGAGGTCCGTGGATGCGGCTTCGATGTTGGGTGTGTTCAGTGGAGCTGGTCGATTCAAGAGTTCCTTAAAGTGCTCTACCCACCTATTTCGCTGTTCGTCAGTGTTGCTGATTACTTTGCCTTCCTTGTTTTTCACTGGTCGTTCTGATTTACGATAGTTTCCTGCGAGCTTCTTTGTTGTTTCGTACAATTGTCTCAAGTCTCCTTCTCTTGATCCCTTTCCAATTGTTCTCCAATGTTGCTTCCTCTACACTGGGTATATCGTGCAACGCCTGTAACCTATTGTTGAGGGAAGTCTTGAATTCGCTGAGTTTTACGGTATGCCGAAGAAAGGCTGTATCAAACATGTGTGGTGTTGTCTGCCCCGTTGTCCAGTGCTTCTTTAGTTTCAGTTTCATTTCGGCGATCGGTAAGTGGTGATCTAGGGCTATATCAGCTCCTCTCTTGGTTCTCACATCCTTCATGGCCCTTCTAAACGTTTCGTTGATACAGATATGGTCAATTTGGTTTTGAGTAGTGTGGTTTGATGAAATCCATGTTGCTTTGTGCATGCGTTTGTGCGGGAATATTGTGCCACCGATGACCAGTTTGTTGAAGGCACATAGGTTTGCAAATCTCTCACCGTTTTCGTTCCTTTCTCCCAGTCCATGTCGTCCCATGATGCCTTCATATCCAGTATTGTCCATTCCAACCTTGGCATTCAGGTCTCCTATAAGAATCGTCAAATCCTTTGGTGAACATTTCTCGGCGATTGACTGCAGCCTTTCGTAGAATTGATCTTTAACGTCTTCATTGTAGTCATTGGTAGGTGCATAACATTGGATGACGTTCATTGTAATGTCCTATTTACTTGTTTTGAAGGATCGTTTGGTGATCCTGGTTCCATGAGTTTCACGTCCTATCAGTGCCTTTTGTGCTTGTTTGGACAGCATCAGTGCAACTCCTTGTGTATGTGAAGCATTTTCTTCTTCATGACCAGAGTATAACAGCAGTTCTCCTGAAGCAAGTCTCAGTTGTCCTACTTGTGTCCAATGCGTTTCACTGATGCCGAGCACCTCGAGGTTGTATCTTTTCTTTTCTGCCGAGACTTGAAATAGTCTTCCAGTCTCCCACAATGTACCAATGTTCCATGTACCTAAAAGAATGGTTACTCTGGTTGTCAGAAGAGGCTTCGGCTGCGTGACTTCCGAAGGGAACTTTGCTATCATCACGCGACGTCATAATTCTTCTTCCAACTCCCAGGGCGGAGTTAAAATGGTTTAAATTATTTCTTCTGGTTAGCGTTATTTAGTCAAGTTAGCTTTTAGTTGGGATGCAGACGACAACCTCAAGCCCAACACCCTTCTCCTTTATCCTGGCTTGAGACAAGCAGTACTTACGAAAGGTCTACAGGCGGAGTTACGTTACATCATAGGGAATGTCAACCAGGCTAATAAAAAATCCTATATCCTTTCCTGTATAAAAGTGCACATGTTAAAGATGCTATTTTCAATCAGACGTTTATCAGCCTTAGCGTTATTTGCATATATTTCAGTAAAATGCTTACATTTTTATTCATGAACTAAATTATTCATTTGAAAATGATGTGAATACAGTTGTATATTCAACATAAAAAAGAATAATATTTTACACGTTCCTATATACATATATATATATATATATATATATATATATATATATATATATTTATATATATATATATATAAACGTTAGGTCGGTTCCAGTTATATTTGGTTGAAATGACAGTCAACTGTCCAGATGTATCATACAAGCCATTTCTCCTGGATGATATTTGAAACTTTAACATGGTCGGATGTCATGTTTTCGGGGTCCCTGTATGGCACTATGCGACGTGTTTTTGTCTAACGGCTTCTACCTAATTCGTCAACTGATGCCAGTGATTGGAGAAAATCATCTGGCAATTTTTAATATTTCCTAAGTGATTATCTGAAATGGTTAGACAAAATGCAACTGATAACCAACAGCTATGGAGTAACAGTTTGGCTTATTGAAACAAAACCGGTTACGTAACTCCATACGTAATCCACAACATAATAAGTGCACAAAAATTGAACATCCGGTAGTAAACCAACTCAATATAAAAAATCTCATTTAGTCAGATATAATCGACTTTGCAGAAAATAAGTTGTACGTACAATTAAAAATTGCAAATTAGTATTAAAGACTTATTTACAAATATGAAAGAACTGCGTCTGATATGCTCAAAACATACATATTTCTGCATTAAGGACTTCGAGGTATTCATATAGTCCAGAGAAAAATATAATATGACCTCAGATAAGAATAAGGCATTTGAACGAAAAATCATTACAGATAATTCTAAAATATATATAAAGACGACTAAATGGAACAAGATTGTGGAATGAATAGATTTCTAAACCATCGAACACTTGGAAAGAGATATTGACCATATTACCAGGATT